>JAEMWC010000064.1:0-62500 GCA_016490735.1 Pachyseris speciosa
AAAAAGAAAGTGACGCAGATTCTAGATTATTAGATAATGTTAAATTTCTTAAAAAAAAAGAGAACTTCAGTGCCCATTTTAGATTAGAAATTAAGAATTTAAACATACTATAACTCCCAAAAACACTTTATCTAGCTTGGTGGTGGGACGCACGATATTTAGAATGTACATGTACATATATGCAATATTGTAGCGACTATGACTTGTCCTCGTTCTAGGTGCTTTTCTTTTTCGAGCTAGTTAATGTAAACAGGGGTCTTTTTCTGTAAAGCCGGATAAGTTACTCCGCCCCAAACATTTTGTTGCCTTATCCGTATCTTTTAGTGTCCCGGGCAGTTTAGCTCTCATAATGAATAAAGATTGCATCGCTGTTAGGAAGACTGCGCACGCAAAATGGTTTTTGATTCCGATAAGCTATTGCAACTTTGCACTAACGTGCCTGAGGTGCTCCGGTTGGATCAATGCCCAAAAAACAACGAAAGTCTGGGCGAAATTACTGAAATTATTCTGTCCAATTCGCTCTCCCTCGCAGTCCATCTCATCTCTTCAAATGCACATGTGCATTGTATGAAGGAAAAACCACTTTCTCGAAATGGAACGACAAACCTTGGAAAGTTCGGCTCCACCTTCAAACGGAGACTCAGTTCCTCTTCGTTGTTCCTGTTGGAGCGAGCCCTCATATTCGGTTTTTCTACCAAATGGTTGCTGAATATGAAAGCAAAGGGCGTTTGTATACCAGTCTTATTCTAGAATTCAGCAAATCAAGCGAACTACAGGGTATCATTATTCATTATTGAAAGATACTTAGTTACCTTTTTGCCTCGCATGTCTTCTTGTGTGCTATTTGAATATTTTGTTTTGTAACATTTTCAGGTTATTTTTGTAACATTTTCGACTCAACTGTTTAAACTATTGCGAATTCCTGAGAGGTTTTGTGCAATTTTATGCAGGTTTTAAATATTTCTGAAACGTCATTTTGTAGTCAGTTCAGACTTACTGTTCTGGTGGGAGACTATTTAACAATTAGGTTATGAGCTCGAGATTTCTATCGTGTGATAGCTGATGAGGGCGCAGCCCGCAGTAGCTGTCACGCATAGAAATCGAGATCGAATAATCTAATTGTTTTAGTATAAATCTACTAGTTGTTCTAAACTAAACAAGTGGAAGCGGCCGTCATTTTGTGGACAACCGCTACTCACTATCAATCACAGAATAGAGAGCGAGTAGCGTAGCCAATCAGAGAACGGCATCCGTTATAGATCGCTAGTAGTTTTATACTAAAAGGTGAAAGTTTTAGTTTGCTAAGTTTTATAATGTACAAGGGTTGAGGCTGGTGAATAAAACTGAGAAGATTCAAGTTATGTTTTTTTTTTGTCTGTTTTTATTTATTTTTAGCAAGTATGGTTCTCAGAGGGATTTAGGCGCTAATTAAGCTTAACTGAGTTAACTCAACTACAAAGTCCTTAAGGTCGGCAACACACGAGGGGACTAGTCCCTGCGACTAGTCCCTGCAACTAGTCCCTGAAGTCTGTGAAAGTGTTGACACGACAGGGACTGGTCGCAGGGACTAGTCCCACGAGCAGTTCACACGCAGGGACCAAGCATAAATTTGAGGGACAAGTCCCTGCGACTTGTCCCACGAATTCAAACATGGTTTGAATTCGTGGGAGATTTTTCTAATTGAATGGGTAGTTCACACGAAGGGACTTGGTCCCCGGGACTAGTCGCGGGACTAGTCGCAGGGACTAGTCCCTCCGTGTGTGCCGACCTTTAATCTTTCTTTATTTGCTTTTATCAATGTATACTTTTTTTTTTTACAATCTACAAAATTTACAAAATATGATAATGTAAACTAAATAAAAACAATAGGCAAGCTAGGAAGCTAAAGGAAGCTAAGGAAGCTTAATAAATCAGTAGGTTTTCTTTCTTTTCCTAGTCCATGCATTTAAACCCCATCAAATGCAAGCACAAGAACAAACGGTATTTTCGCTTGCATCACAGTTTCTTTTGGTTTTTATGCTACTTCTGGATGCATTGCTACTGAATTAGAACCAAACGATGTCCCAAGTTGCCTGGACTGGACACATTGAATAGAACACAGTAAGCTGGCTCATGAGAAAGCTTTGATGTCGGTGTTCAGGTCTTCTTTAACACTGAAAAAGCTGTATAGAATGCAATCTGTGACTTTGAATTAAGAAATGGTAAACAGCTCAGCATGCACTATTGAGTTACGGATGCCCATGAAAGTTCTTGGTATCAGTGTGGGTCGTTTTCGAACATGGTAAGAAATCAACAACTGTATGAAATGAAATTTGTAGCTTCAAATACGGCTTATTTCTTGCAGATTGTGTGAGGTTTGGCTAATTTCCGCAAACGTCGAAAGCCCTCTCAGTCTGTAGGCAATTTTTCAAAAAACAAGATTTGGTGCTTTTCTTCCGAACAATTATGTAATTTTGCACCGTTTCACTCACTACTTTGCATTTTTGTTTCCCATAAACTAATTCTCTAGACTGGCGTCTTCGTAGTGAATCTTGACGTTCACATAGTCTTCAATAATTTCACACATTTTTAAAGGACTGCAAATGTACGTGGACTCGCAAAGGCTAAAAGGGACATCACTTCGATCTCGCGTGGTGACCCTCGATCATGCGTACGATATTTAAAGAAATCTGATTGGACAATACCGCTAGCAGCTGTGCACTCTGGCACGGGGAAGCCGAAAACACTGACCCCCGGTCCATGGACCCCACTACGGACCGGGTCCATGGACTACTTTACAGACCGGTCCATGGACTACCCCTGCTGACCCCACCATACTGACCCCCCTAAAAAAACAACGATAACAAAAAATGGCAACTAGAGATTTGATTTACTTAGTTTGTCTGGATAAGCCACCCACGGTTCCCACTCACGTGGGCGAAATTTCGACCATTACGCTGCGCAAATGTTGCTGCCACCTTCACTTTGGCGACGTATGGAAGACCGAAGTACTTTGAAATATCGCCAATTTGCAAATGGCATTGAGAGCTGACAAAGAGCACGACCGATAACTTAGTTTTACTTGTGTGCTGTCCTTGTGTATCATTTACCTCCCCCCTTTTTGTTCGGTTCATTATCTTGTCCCAGGCTTAACAAAATAGTGCTCCTTCGGCAAAGAAAGATACAATGTATGCGCAATGCCGATGTCCATTTCACTGTTATGAGTTTAGTTGCCAGATCTTTAAACAGGGCGACTTTGTTATAATGATAGAGAAGGGAACGTACTGCTAACAGAATAATTCACATACAATGTATGAAAAGCAGCAATAAATGCATCACAACAAGACAATACTGCAGCAATATTTGCACAGCGTAATAATTGAAATTTCCCCCACGCGAGTGGCCTATCCAGACAAACAGTAAGTAAATCAAATCTCTAGTTTCCATTTTTGTTACCGTTGTTTTTTTAGGGGGGTCAGTAGGGGTAGTCCGTGGACCGGTCTGTAAAGTAGTCCATGGACCCGGTCAGTAGTGGGGTCCATGGACCGGGGGTCAGTGTTTTCGGGTCACCCCTCTGGCACTACAAGGGAGTACGATTATCGCGTTTCTCGGAATCGTGGGCTAGTCGACCCACAATCATCATAATCTGAAGAGACGTTTATCCTGGGCTTGTTGAGCTGTTTTAAGAACCCAGATCAAAGTTGCTGCAACAGGTACGAAAATGTCAGTTTTGATTGGCAATTCAGGTATATATTCTCTGCATGGAGTAGTGCGATTCCGTATTCTTTAAGTCAAACCCTTTCTGGTATACTAGTTATACGCAGCGTTTACCTGCCACACTTCTTTCTTGTCCGGGTGTTTATCTTGTGCCACCCCAAAATTTTATACTAAGAATTGAGAAACAACTCCTTCGATTCGTATTGTGGGCAGTGTGAACACTTCGAGGTTTAGCATGCATGATGCGCCTTTATAGGAACAACAACCGAATGCCGTAAAATACGTTATACCGCGAAATAATTGAAAACAACTAAGCTTCGATACCGAAAAGCATTGCTTTTGGTATTGCATGTTCCATGTTGCATGTTAATGTAGTTTTTAAGTTAACATTAGTAATAAAAAATGTGAAGAAGAAATACCGCGGTTGCTCAGTCTCTCAATACCCAATTAGCCGAGAGGACAAACTTCCGTGTTATTCATGTCTTCTTCTTTAGGTTAAGTCACGAAACACTGAGTGACATTTCTGGCGAGGGAACAACTCCAGTAAAGGCCGAAAGACTTAGATACATGCAGGTAAAAGTAGAACAAGTTGGAATCGTCGCGGAAGTCAGAGATGAATTGCATGCGCATGCAAACCATTACATCAAAAAAAGCCGATCTTATTTCCCCAATGAACAGCTACGCACGTACATAGACTGTCCTTACTTCTTAAGGATTGCTCGAGTGATGTGTTTTGCCAGCCTGTTTGGTGCCCTGGTTGCTGGAGGTGGCCTGTTTGTTGTTTTTCTTTATTTTCTGCCAACATGACAGGGTGAATCAGAAGTCTCTGCCTATTGTTTTGAAGCAACCTGTTCGACAGTCAGAGAAATTTGAACGAATTTTATCAAGTAACTGTAACAGAACTTGACGGGGTTGCTTTGCAGAACTACCAGGCTGGTGTTGGCTTCATTCAGTTGGCGCAAGGAAAATCCAGGCCTTTAACAGGATAGCGATCAAACATATGTCTGATGCAAAATGCCAATCACGACTGATGCTGGTTCTTTTCTTGGCTGCGGTTCTTTACAACGGCTACTTTATGGTGGCAGTTTCTCTTAGAGGTCCTTAGACGCTACGTATATGCTAAAACTTGGTATCACTCTAGGATAGTAATATGAACCAAAATCAAAACGAGTACTGTGTGTAATTTTTAAGTATGGATGACCAAACAAACAAATTCGTTTTGGTTCAGGATTGTTTTTATGCAGAGCTGTAGTCTCCCAAGTATCTGAGGCAAATACAGTTTGTAAAAAAGTTATTTCACTCATTCAGAAACTTTAGGACCCAATGGTTTCATTACTCCCTAGAAAAGACTAGTCGACACAAAGTAAAACACCTTGCATATATAAACATCCAATTGATTTCCTAGTACAGAGGACAAATAGATTTTTTCTCAGCTTCTTCGAAAATCTAAAATAATAAAAAAAAAAAAACCCAAAAAACAAAGCAACAATAACAAAAAATGCTTTAACAGTTTTCCGTCGATCAGGCTTTAATTAAACTACGGAAAAGGCTGGACGGGAGGCCAAACAGTTATGCATGGATTTCTCAAAGTGTTTTTATTCGGCAAGTCAAGTTACAAACTTCATTTTTCAGTTTACTTAACGTTTGTCAGCCCTTCTGTTTGGCCTTGTGATCATTTATAATCTTAGTTAACCTTTTGTTTTCCTGTAACTCTCTTTTCACGGCCTCTTCTTCCTTTTGCCTTTGCTCTATAGTCTCGCTCAGTAGCGCTTCTTTCTGTTTCATTGTCTCCCTCAATTCGCCCAGTCTCTGAAGAGCGTTCGCTCTGTTCCTTTTCATTTGCGATAAATCACGTTGCATTGCTTTTTTCTCTCTGATTATTGTGCTGGTAAGATTTTTAACAGTTGGTTTTGCATCTTTAAGAAAAGCGCAGTCGCTGTCAATCTGTGCTCTGAGTTCAGCAAGTTGTTTTTCAGTCTCCTCATGTTTCTTTTTCACAGGAGTTTTTTCGAGGACTAATCCCTCAAGGGCGGAAATCTCAGCTTTCAAACTTAAATAACGCTCTTGACAGTCCTTCCTTTTGTTGAATTCCTTGAATGCTTTAAGAATGTCCCTGTGTTGTATGTCTTCCATCGATTTGTATTTCTCGGTGGAATATGGTGGAAAACACGCACGAAGAACTTTGATTTTCTTTTCAAAATGCGACACAAGATTATACCAAACATATATCGCCGATTGAACTGTTAGGAGTTCGAGTTTCATCTCCATTTCTGGGACAATCTTGCCGACCTCTTGATTAATTTCGAAGACTATTGACTTGACTTGTTCTCGAGTGAGTTCATTCCATTTGCTCTCGGTTGGGGTTCCTCCTATTTTTACCATTGTAGCTTTCTATGGGTTTTCACCTACGAATGCGGAAAAAACTATTAGACTGTCTAATTGCTTCTCTAAAGTACTAGATTTAGTGAAACTAAATAGTCATGCTGTTTACCTTCAATCATATGTATACTGTTCCCTTATTCAGTTACCGTTTTTGTCGTTATCATGATAGCGTTGTTTAAAACTTCATTCGTAAGCAGAATTGTTATTTGCACGCAAGAAGCCATTTTGATGCGCGCGCACAACATAAATTTATATTGCGTATTTCGATCTGGCACCCGCTTTTACTCTCGTACCCAGATCCTCTAGTTTGTAAGTAGAGAAAGTATCTGTCGACGAGAATGGTGACTTTGTATGCATCCCATCCCAAAAGCCGGGACTGGATTCTGTTCAAAGTTAAGAAGTGTCCCACTAGTTATATTCAACGGCCATTCAGAATCAAGGCATACTGTACAAGCCTATGAACACATGACTATCCCCCGATTTAGCCAGTGGAGACTTCACTGGCACTTTCTTGGATACACCACGGGTAATAAAGAGTATTCCTGAAAGCTGTTTTGTTGATATTTGCCAAATAAAGAAAGGCCGCTTTTACTTTGGGACTGGACTGGCAAAGAGTAGCAAAGTTCGCATTAAAAAAGGTAATGCTACTTTCTCCTTTTGGTGCATATCAGAATAGATCAAAACTCTGTCATATGGTAACCATCCCTCAAAAAAAAAAAAAAAAACAAAGACAAAAAAACAATGGTACAGGAGCTCCGCCCATCCCGTATATCTCGAAGTGATGCGCGTGAAAGACGCATACACGACGTAACAATAAAACTGAGCCTTGATCTCCAACCGCTGCCCTAACAGAGGGAATTTTGAAGATTTCACTTTGTCAAGATTTTCTTTAACGTTAAAATGCACTCATATCTTTTTTCTGAGTATCTGTATCACAGTAGTAATTATGCAGCCAGAAGTCGTCTTTTTCTGTGGTCCTCCGTGTGCGGTAAGTCCTGGTTATTCTTTTTTCTTTGACTTTGACGCGTGTGGCCTTCAAATGGATCTCATCGAGATGGCGACACAGGCAACAGTGCTGTTGATTGTGAGATAGCCGTTTCAGGTGGATGATTCTTGAGATGCGCCACTCTCGCACTGTCCTTGTATAGCGTTTGATTATTCCGTAAAGTTCTGAAAAATTTATGTCTGGTTAGCCGTGTTTGCCCCCCTTAAGCCAAGATGACGTCATAAACCTTGGAAAGGTCTATTACAGTGGGTCCTTAACTAAATACCCTCCCCCAACGACCACATGCTGGAAGAGATAGATGACCACACTTGTCCCCTACTCTTTTTTAACAGCGTGTGGGTTCCCACAAATTCAGAACAAGTTTTGCGAGATGTCCTTATCATCCTTATCCTCGAGAAGTCTAGGAAGTCTAACTCTTTCTGATAAAATAATAATAAGTACACAAAGCACAAGTTAACGATAATAAGATGCCAAAGCCAGAGGCTTGTGTATCAGTCAATTCCAAAAGCACCCATCCCCCCCCCTCCCCGGCGCAAACACCCAAGCATTTGACTTTATTGAAAAATTTTGGTCAAATGCCCCACTGTGTTTCCAGTTTAGATGGTCAAATGCCCCACTGTTAGGGCCTCAAAAGGGGTCAAATCCCCTGCTGTTGGGGGCATATCTTATCCCAAACCATTTCCCACGTGTATAATGGAACGCTTATTCAAAAGAAGAAAATTTCTATACAGTTTGTTGCCAAAAAGGATCGACTCAATACGTGAATGCGGATATCCAAAGTCTCTCCAGTGTTTAGCCAATAGTCAAATGCCCCACCGGGAAGGGACTCATGTTGGGTTAAATTCCTGGCTGTTCGGGGCTACCCTCTGGTCTGAGCGCTTTCGGAATTGACTGATACATTATATACAATAAACTTTATTAATATTTAACAATTAAAAGAAGAACATGTACAACTCGCATATAGCGTAAGCTAGTCGAGGTGAGTTGTGCAGGATGAAAAAAAGAAGAAGAAGAAAATAAATCAATTTGTAAGCTTCAAGTAACAGACTATGAACAATGACAGGAATAAACTATAAATAAAATACAATCATTAGCATCTGGAGATAAATATGGTTACACAATTGATTAGTAATAGGTAGCTTAATAAACTAAACAAACTAAACAGGCGAAGACATTAACAATGAATGGTTACAAAAGGTTATGTAAAATATAAATTAATTTTTTGGGGGGGTGAGCGCTTTCGGAATTGACTGATACATTATCTACAATAAACTTTATTAATATTTAACAATTAAAAGAAGAACATGTACAACTCGCATATAGCGTAAGCTAGTCGAGGTGAGTTGTGCAGAAGAAAAAAAGAAGAAGAAGAAAATAAATCAATTTGTAAGCTTCAAGTAACAGACTATGATCAATGACAGGAATAAACTATAAATAAAATACAATCATTAGCATCTGGAGATAAATATGGTTACACAATTGATTAGTAATAGGTAGCTTAATAAACTAAACAAACTAAACAGGCGAAGACATTAACAATGAATGGTTACAAAAGGTTATGTAAAATATAAATTAATTTGGATAGTAAATTAGGTGCCTCAATATAATCCTCCTTGCCTTCTAAAGCTGCAAATAAAGCTTTGCAAATTGATTTCTTGAACACTAGTTTTGGTAGGTTACATATTTGCGATGGGAGACAATTCCACGCTTTCACGCCAAAGCATAAAAAAGTCCCATTGTTGATTTAGACGTGAAAATTTGGTATGATATTTGCCACAAGATGAAGCCCTTGTGTTATATGAATGAACCGAGCTGGTCTTGACAAATTGTTCAGAGATACACTGTAGCTTTTGGAGCAGAGTTATTTGAAACATCATACATAGAGTGTAAGATAGCTTCAAAGTAAAGCAGATGAATGGGTAATATTTTTGAAGAAATAAAAAAAGGAATAGCATGAGTTCTTGGATTTAGAAAATGCATCATACGTAGTGCACATTTTTGAAGCAACAACAATTTATTAAGATGGGTTTTTGCAGCTTGGCCCCAAGCAGTCAAACCATATGTCAAGTAGGGAAGCATGAGGGACTGATATATTCTTCTCAAAGTACAGAAAGGAACAAAGTGTCTTAGACGAGCTACATGTACATGTACTGTATGACTCCAACAATTTACTAATCTTCATGGCGTATGGCATAGGTCAGAGAGTTACAATATGCTGCTAAGTTACAATGAGAATAAAATTAATAATTACAAGATTAACAGAGAAAAGGCAAGCTATTACAACATATAAAGAATTATTACTGCATATAAAGCAAAATAAACATAACAATTGATGATAGTGTGCAAAAAGTAATAAAGAAAAGAGTTTGAAGGTAGAAAAATTTGAGTTCAACTTAGTTTAAACTTATAACCCTTTGCAGATGTTTTTACAAAGGCAGATTTTAGTCAGGTGCTCTACCAATTGATCTACATGTAACCACCGGGTTTGCGGTCTACAGCTGTGCATGCATGGTTAATAGGTTGATGTGACTGTACACATTACCTGTACTTGACCAGGGCTGTCAATAAGGGCCGGTAGCCGAATCTGCTCTCACTTGATCATTCATGCGAATAGTGTGGAATATGCCTGGAACATTTAACTGAATAGTTCCCAATCTTGCGCTAATGAAACAATGTGGGATTTGCACTAATAAGAACTTTAACTTTGGTTGAATACGGTCAACTCTCTCATAGTGACCACTTCACTCGTAAGCGACCACCTCCTGTAAGCGACCACTTTGTACAGTAAATAACCGTTTTGTTTTTCAGTTAAATACCGTTTCAAGAGCTCTCTCGTAAGGGACCACTACCAATTTCTTAAGCGACCACGACCGGTGTTTAGGCCAGAAGTTTGACATATTCCTTTGTTTTCCATTTCCGGTAGGCAGCCACCCAACATGATCACATACAGGTGTATGATTGTTGGAAAATCCTTACTCAGAAGTGACAAAAGTCTAGATTTCACATACATGTACAGTATATGCGCCCCATGTTTGACTCTGTTTTCCTAAGTTCTGTTCTGTTTAAATTTCGATCAGATGATTAATTGACAAGTAAACTCTATTGTAATTTTTTGAAAAATTGTTGCATGTAAAACTAATAACTTAGTTTATATTTGCATAATTTTAGCTGATAAGGTAATATCTTTATGTAATTAATCAGTCAATCCAGTATTGGGCTATTTTGCTGATTTTTCCCATAAGCGACCACCTCCACAAGCGACTCGTTTGTCATGCACCAAGGGTGGTCGCTTACTAGAGAGTTGACTGTATAATCATTATTTATGTGTACTCTTTTTCAATTATATGAACCACTTTTGTCAATTTAGGCAACTTCTAGCAAAATAACTTTCCTCAAAATTATATTAATGAATGCATCTTTCTGTGAGGGAATTAGTCCTAAAAATGCTCTAGACCCTTAAGCGTTCATTCCTAGGAAGTTTCATGCCTTCAGCACTTACTTCCATGGCCGCCTACTTTTCGTTTCAAGCCTTCTACTTTCAAATTTATTGACAGCCCTGTTGACAGTATGCACTGTAGGCTTATTGGTCAATGGTATCTTACGGCATTTGTTATTATATCAAGCTGTCAGAATAAAGTAATGGAAGTACATGTATATACTTGGCAACTGAGAATAGTAGAATTATCTGCAGGGAAGGTGAATGCCAGGCATGTTAAACAATCTATCCAAACAAACAATACTGAAGAAGAAAATAGTCTTGTTTATTAAGCTCTTAGATGAAGTTTATTCATGATGTTTCTCATTTTTCAAGGGAAAGACATTGGTTTACACTCATCACTTTTCCCAAACACATGAGAGAATAAGCCCACGTGAGTTGTTTGAAGCTGATCCTTCACTGAGCCTCAGAGCAGTGATTCTGAAGGTTGTCAATGTTGTAAAGAAGGTAGGAGATTTGAAGCCTTTTGTTACTTGTGATTACATGTATTACTTGAAAAAAGCTCATTTGTAGTCTGTGTACATATACATGTACACTTAGATCTGCATTGTACACTCAGCATCTCCTGCCATTTATGGATGTTGTGAATGTCAAATTAATACACAACTCAGAGATACTCATTTGTTGATACAAATCATGTCTCAGACCTGAGCCTAAATGGGGGTTGGAAAATGTAAGTTTCTGTACATGTAAGTTCAAGTGGTCATCATTTTCCTCTAGACCTCTTCTCCTCTCTCTTTGGCTATTCCCCCTCGTTGTCATGGTTCCTTGAATATTGAAATGATATTGCCTTTTCCTGGCCCCTTATAAGCATGTATAATGTTGAAAGTAGTGGGTGGGCTCTGTAATGATATGATAGGAGTAGTGGAGTGTACAGTATCAATATTTATCTCAGTTTTGTGTCTCTTTTCAGGGCCAAAGTGTAGTGCTTGATGATGAAAATAGCACCAAGAAAACCAGAAAATCTTACTTGAACATTCTAATAAATAAGGTGAGCATTGTTTGGTGTTTAACATTCTGCTATGTTCACAAGTAAATACTATATTAAGAGCACATCATAATTACTTTTATTGTACATGTAGGTTCCACAATGTGGATACAGGGCTGTGCATTTCCATGTTTCTCCCTCTGATGGTCTTTTCCTATGTCAGTGGGCGAGAGAATGGGAACTGGCTCACCACTTTGAATCTGTGTCCTCTAATATTCCTCTTAAAGAGAATGTAAAGGATGTGGAATGCTGGTTTGAGAGAACAAATGGTGAGTTACAGTGCTTGTTCATACTATTTAACAGTTTTTGTGAAAACCAGCTAATTAAAAGTACATGGCAACTGGATGAATGGGACACAGTTGTTTTATGCTGCCTTTTATTAATTTGTACCTGGTCATCTCTTGTACATGTAGCAATCATTCATGTTTGCTTTTATGTACCTGTACATGTAACTCTTTTAAGGCAAGTGCGTGTGTTACAGTACATTGTATCCTGTATCTTTTTCTGTATCTTTGTTGTTGTTGTTATGCGGCATATTGCATTCTACAACATACCTTGCAACACTTCATAAGCTGTAGGACTATTCTATTCAATACAAACTTGCAAAACCAGTTTGTGTTGCATAAAAATTGTAAGGGTTCATGTGTGTTACATATGCAATTTTTTCATCAACAAGTCATTATGCAATAACATACACATGTAGTGTTGCAAGTTATGTAATGGCTATTTATGTATGAGATGGGGTTTACTGTGATTTCAGAGCCACCTGATAAAGAAGAAGGATTCACTAAAATTAATAAAGTTGAGGTTCAGCTGATTTGTGAGACATCTTTTAAGGTAATTCTTAAACTTTTTATAAAGTGATCATTGCATACATGTAGTACCTAAAAGACAACATAGAAAACTTGAAAATGAACTTGAAGCTTGATCTACATGTACATGTAAATAAATAAATTGTAATTGAAACTTCCAGGGATTAACCACTGAGCATACTGTTATACTGTGGCTATTAACCCTGGGGAATAATGGTGGTTAAGGTTGTAGTTCTAGCTGAACTAAACAGACAAAATAATAAAAAACAAAATAAATGAACAAATGAACAAACAGTCAAACAAAAAAAAAGAAGAATGAACCCAAAATGCAGTATCCCTCAGTCATGCCCATGCCCTTCAAGTGATGTACACCGGTAACTTACAATACTTTGTATGTGACAGCATGAGCCTGCAGTATTAGAATCACTAGTAATGGTACATTGTATTTTCATTTTAAGTTGCTGTGTTTGACATACAGAGATTTGTGATTTAGAATCAAATTTGACAATTTCTTACCTTTCACAGTTTGTTGTCCCAGGTCTCTTTCTGCAGTGGGAAGGTTTGTTTCAAGATGAAGGAGATGAACAATGTAAAGTCCAGATGACTGTTGACATCATAAAGAGGTGGAGCCACTGTAATCCATATGGAAGAGTTATTGTCTTACAACTGAATGAAAAGAAAGCCTGTAATGGTAAGTCTGTATAATAATTATTATGTTAAAAAATTCACAAAGTAGGATATACTGTTATGCATTTTTGGTAAATTCTGATTAATATTTTCCAGTTTAATTCCTTGTACATGTGCATACACTGTGTATGTACAAAGTGTATTGAGTGAATGAGGCATTACCGGTATTGCATTTTTTATGTTTTCTTCATGTAAAACAGATGGAAAATGTGAATACGTGGTTGAATTAAAGCAATGTATCAGTGAACTGGCAACGCAAGTAAGTAATAGTTGAGTGGTTGAGTTATTCTATCCTACATGAACATTGTGTGACTGGTACACTGAAGGTGAGAAAGCATGCAGTTACATTGTACCTGCAGGTACATGCTTATTCTCATTTTCATTTTCAGTTTTTCTCATTCCCATTTTGTCATACAGGTACACTGTAGATACAGCTGTAGCCATTATCAGAACAGATGCTTATAGCAACATTAGTGACAGCTAACTCTGTTTCATCACTGTGATTAAGTTACTGAGACAGCATGTTGCAATGGCTACCAACTGTATATAAATCTTAACCAAACAATCCAAGTCATAAAATCAACACTTATTTTATGCCTTGAAAGTTTGGGGCAACCAAAAGTTAACAACTTAGGGATGGGTCAGCAGAAACCTGTGTTTTGGCTGCGTGTACAAATGTACATGTACCTTGTCAGCCTTTCATTGGTGGTTTTATTGTTAGGTGCATGAAAGCACATCTGGGCCACAGGTGGCTCAGTGGCACTTAACTCTGGTTTCCAAAGCATGGACCAATAATAATTATTGCTAGTTGACAGGACTCTGTCTTTGTGTACTCCCACCTGGATGAGATGGTGTCCTTCGACTGGCATTAATGGCCCAACCAGTTTGTTAGGTTACTGGTTTCTGAAGCATGAAGCAGTTATAACTATTACAGGTGTATTTCTGGTTCTTCCTGTAATTTCACCCCAAGAAATTCTTAGGTTTGTCTGACAGGTTAGATAAGTCATTTAGTATTTGATTTAGTTTGTAACACTAATGTTGTTAGTTAATGAGAGTCATCTCTAACATGTTGTCACCATGTAAATTTTTAATAAGGGAGTTTTAAAATCAAAGCCTTAGTGGCCGCTATACTGCTTCCACCTGTCCTGTAACAATCGTAAAACCTTCAGTTTTTGACCTTAATAAAATATGTATTTGTTATCGACTTTTTGTTTACAGGCAGCAATCCCATTGTTCTTTGTGCACTTATGTGCTGTCCTGTGGACATTCCACAGGCCACCCAATCCAGGAATTTTTGCTTGGCTTCAGAGGCTTCACAACATTGATTTGTCAAACAGGGTATCGTGTGACTCATGTTTATTTTAACCATTTTGTGTACAGTTAATGCTCCTTAATGCCGAAGATAAAATGGGAAGCCTGTATGCCTGCTGTGTCTCTATTACTGAAAAAAGTAGTAACGGTCTGTTTATTGGTAAAATCTACTTTGCATTGGCTGAAATATAGATGCTTTTGTGAGAAGTATTTTCACTGGTCAGATACTCCTCACCTTTTCTTTATCAGGGACAATTTCCTTGTTTCATTAAATCAAGCGACTGTAAGCTTAATGCTTCTGCTCACAGGGTTAATGTTAAACAGCTGCTGGCTTTAAACGGATGAGCAAACCGTTGAACGCTTTCTCTGGAGCGTTAACGGATGCATTTAAACGTTTTTGCTAAACTTTTTCGTTAAAGGGAACCTCCAACTCTTACAATTCACGCTAAATTTTAGATTTGATGATGTGTAATGGTTGCAGCTATTGCCAGGAAGCAAATGAAGCAGAAAATCCTTTGTGTTAAACAATAGGGCAACCATTACACGTCATCAAATCCAAAATGGCCACGCCAGAGAAATTTAAAAGCGAAAATAGGCGATGGTGATATCCATTTTGTTGTACACTTAAATGTTATGTCCACGTTTTAAAACAAAATTTGAAATCTAGTAATTATTGCCTAAAATTTAGCGTCAATTTGTTGTAAGAGTGGAGGTTCCCTTTAAATGGATTAAATTTCATATCAGCATCCAGAGGACCTACAACTTTGAACAGAACTGCAGGTTTTTTAAACGGGTTTTAATGGAGCTATTGGCACAATATCCTTTAAGCAAAACCAGTACATGTAGTTAGTGTTTTAGAACAGTACCTACATGCATTGTTTCTCAGACAGGGCACCTGGATGGGACAGAGTAGCAACCTAAAACACTTTGGAGAAGTTGTCGCTCAGTACTGGACTCCTTGGTCACCAGTGACACAGTTATAGAAACTTTGGCCTTACAATGTACAGTGGTCTAACGTCTTAAGGACCCTCAGTTGGTCCTCGGCAGTTTGGGGTTGTTTGCACTGTATAGTGCAGTTGATGGAATTTGGTCTTATAATTAATTTTGACAAGCGTTGTACAAAAGTAACTATCTTCCCAACAGGGTAACAAAATCATATAATTCTAGCCTTTCTTCAGTTGCATACTGTACAATGATTTTTCGCGTTGTTTCCTTAGGCGACGTTTTATGTGTATTCAAGTGAGAGTCACCAAAAGGCAGCCGGTGCGGCAGGAGTCAAGTGTATCAAGGTAAAGAAAGTTACTTGCTGTTCATCATGTCAACCATGAATTACATGCTTTGATTTTCATCACCTCTCTTCAGTAATAAAGGGTAATCTTTTCGAACTTTCAAGAGCAGATTTTAGATTTGGCAAGTACCTTTTACTACTGAAACATTTTAGCAGTGTTACAATCGTCGTTTTGTTTGCATCTGGAAAACCTGTTTTTCCTTAAAAACAACAACAAGAAAAAAAGACCAAAAAAAAAAACAACAACAACAACAAAACAAAACAAAACAAAACAACAACAACAAGAAAAACCATTAGTTTGTTCTTTTTCCACCAGGCAAGTAAACTTCTCCACAATCCTCAAATGGTAAGTATAGTACTTTTTTCTTTGCTGCCCGCTTTAGTTTTATTATTGGCTGCAATAGTGGGTAGAGGTTTCTGTGTTGGTAACGACAAAAATTTGGGGTTTTAGTTTAGTAAAATATGGTTTAATAGTTTCCTCTTTGAGTTATGGCTGCCGACTGCAAATCACTGTGGAAACGCCAGTCTGTATACAGCAGCTGTTTGGTGATAGGTACCCCACACAGGTTGGTAAAACCTTCTTTTCCTCCTGTAGATAAATGCAGTGAACTGTGGATTGACAGCACAAGTTCCCGAGTGCGTCAGGAAGGCAAAGCTTGCGTGGTTTGATTCCCAGAGCAGACCTGCGGCTAGCGTGCCTCTTTTTCAGCGGGCAGTGACATCACACAATGCTACTAATGCACACGATATGCCGCCTCAATGCGTCACAGTAATAAGCAATCAGCGAGTCCATGGAGTGTGTTATAAGGACTTAGAGACTCTACGCAGGTTGGTATCAAATCAAAATCAAATCAAATCAATTTATTTATAAGCTCGATAGCCTGGGGAATGGTTGCCCAATCTCCCGAGACGGGGGCTCATGTATTAAACGTCCGAGCATTCCGGATCGAATTGGAATTTAAATGTGGTTTTTGAGGAGAGGGGAAAACCGGAGTACCTGGAGAAAAACCTCCCGAAGCAAGGAAGAGAACCAACAACAAACGCAACCCACACATATGACATCGAGTCCGGGAATCGAACCCGGGCCACATTGGTGGGAGGCGAGTGCTCTCACCAATGCGCCATCCCTTCATATTAAGCCTGAGGCTAATATACATTGTAAAGGCCGAGTTATTGGACACCATTTTCGTACACCTTTGGCAGTAATGTTGCTTTAAAAAATTGCTGTTGTTTGTTGCGCCTTTTTATTGCTACTCCTGTACCCACCACCCCAGCAAATTGTCATGTTGTAAGCTGAGAAAGAACACGTTCTATAGGGATGAAAGTTGTATGATTCATCATTAATAGGTCTTTAAAGTAGGTATTAAAATACACGGAACACAAGACTACAACTTGCAATGCAATATCAGTACTGGACGGTAACTTACAGCAATTTTGGTGCCCCTGTTACCTGCCCTTGAAACTGAGCATGGGGAATAACAATTGCAAGCCCAAAGCGCTTACGAATGAAAGCCTCTAACGTTATTCTCTTTCAATTAACAGTTTCAACTCTCGTTACCAACATGTTGCAGTACCGACAGAACCTGCCTCAAACGAGCTCTTCAACAATCAAGACTGTCAGACAAGTGAAGGGAATAGTAGCACTGGAGAAAGAAAGCATGATATTCCATCTGGTGTGCCTTCTGATGAATCAGAAGCATCTAAACTTGCAGGCGACAAACACCCTGTGAGCAGTACGATGGATCAACCGGCCGGTGAGTTTAGCGCCTTTTATTAGACTGTAATAAAATATTTTCAACGGATGGCTATGAAGCCACTGAAATGAACCCTCGACGTTTTGCACAAGGACACTTTCAAGCCCAAATATTATTTTGATTTTTAAAGACTTTATCGTTTCCCGTTAATTAATTAACTACTGTATAATTACGTACATAAATTAATAACAAAGAAAATAACAATTAACAATGTTATAAATTCAAACAGTTTATCAAATACTTTTTGCAGCAACACCGTGATCTTTTTGATAATCAGTTTTACGCCAATAGAGCCGACAATTTCCATGGAGTGTTGCAACTGAAACAAAAAGCAAAGTAATTACTCTGGTCGATAACAACAGACGCAAACAGCGCAATGAACCAATCATATTCGGAGCAAATGCATGTTGCAGGTGCCAAGCGCGGGAAAACACGCGCAACTTGGTTTTGCGTCTAATTGGTCGAGTTAGTGGCGCGAGTACAGCCAACCAATCACAGAACATGGCAAAGCGAATGCGAATTACTTTCAACACTGAATTGAAAACCGGTTTGGAGTCAAATCTGTTCCCCTACACGTACAATTTGGTTTCGTTCGTTTCAATTTTTCATGAAAACATTGTCTCGTCTTTGTTTCCTCCAGTTGTTGGTCCCATCAGTCCAAGTCATTTGGTAAAAAATTTAACGCGAAAGGATATTGAAAATCTTGCCTCAAGTGCAGGACATTTTAGACGAGGTGAAGGCTGCGAGAGACTGATACGAGATGTTTCAACTTCCGTGGAACAAGATGGCGTGCTCTTCACTGCTAAATGTGAGTAGGAGAGTACTGGCAAGCAAAAATCTTTAACCTTGAACCATGAATGAGGTTACTCTACTGGCAGCTTTGTTTTTGTTCTCCGTTCGACAAAACATTCGCTACAGAACAACCGCGAAGTGACCGAATTGAATAGCGTATTTCTCTCCGAACACATTCATTAGAGACCTTAAGAGGCATATAATTCATGTTAACACACATATAGTCACCCGGACATCCTTAGTATACCCTAGTATACACTTATAAACTCTAGTATACCCTTATGAACCCTAGTATACCCCTATATACCCTAGTATACCCCTATAAACCCTAGTATACCCCTATATACCCTGGTATACCCCTATAAACCCTAGTATACCCCTATATACCCTGGTATACTCCTATAAACCCTAGTATACCCTAGTAAACCCTAGTATACTCCTATAAACCCAAGTATACCCTAGCAAACCCTGGTATACCCTTATAAACCCTAGTATACCCTTTTAAACTCTAGTATACCCTTATAAACCCAAGTATACGCTAGCAAACCCTGGTATACCCTTATAAACCCTAGTATACCCTTTTAAACTCTAGTATACCCTTATAAACCCAAGTATAACTTAGCAAACCCTGGTATACCCTTATAAACCTTAGTATACCCTTTTAAACTCTAGTATACCCTTATATACCCTAGTATACTCTTATAAACCCTGGCATAAGCCCTAGTGTACCCCTACAAACCCCAGTATACCCCTATAAACCCTAGTATACCCTAGTAAACCCTAGTATACCCTTTCAAACCTTAGTTTACCCCTATAAACCATAGTATACCCTTATAAACCCTAGTATACCCTAAACCCTAGCATACCCTTATAAACCCTAGTATATCCCTACAAACCTTAGTATACCCTTGTAAACTCTAGTATACCCTTATAAACCCCAGTATACCGTTGTAAACCCCAGTATACCCTTATACACCCTAGTATACCCTTATAAACCCTGGTATACCCTTATAAACCTTAGTATACCCGTATAAACCCCAGTATACCGTTGTAAACCCCAGTATACCATTATACACCCTAGTATACCCTAGTAAACCCTAGTATACTCCTATAAACCCTAGTATACCCTAGCAAACCCTAGTATACCCTTTTAAACCCTAGTATACCCTTATAAACCCTAGTATACCCCTATATACCCTTATAAACCCAAGTATACTCCTATAAACCCTAGTATACCCTTGTAAACCCTAGTATACTCCTATAAACCCTATTATACCCGAGCAAACCCTAGTATACCCTTTTAAACCCTAGTATACCCTTATAAATCCTAGTATACTCCTATAAACCCTAGTATATCCATATATACCTTTATAAATCCTAGTATACCCTTATAAACCCTAGTATACCCCTATAAACCCTAGTATACCCTTATAAACCCTGGTATACCCTTATAAACCCTAGTATACTCTTATAAACCCTGGCATAAGCCCTAGTGTACCCCTACAAACCCCAGTATACCCCTATAAACCCTAGTATACCCTAGTAAACCCTAGTATACCCTTTCAAACCCTAGTTTACCCCTATAAACCATAGTATACCCTTATAAACCCTAGTATACCCTAAACCCTAGCATACCCTTATAAACCCTAGTATATCCCTACAAACCTTAGTATACCCTTGTAAACTCCAGTATACCCTTATTAACCCCAGTATACCCGTATAAACCCTGGTATACCCCTACAAACCCTAGTATACCCTTTTAAACCCCAGTATAGCCTTATGAAACCCAATATACCCTTATAAACCCTAGTATACCCTTTTAAACCCCAGTATACCCTTATAAACCCTATAGTATACCCTTATAAACCCTAGTATACCCCTATAAACCCAATATAGCCTTCTAAACCCCGTCTACCCTTATAAAACCTTAGTATGCTCCAGTAAACCCTATTATACCCTTGTAAACCCTAGTATACCCTATTCCCTATAGAAAAAAAACCCTTTATTTCTTTTTAATTGATTTGAGGCTTTCCGGAAGTTCACTTTAGTCCTCCACGCGTTGAGAATTGAGTCAAATTATGAGCCGATTGCATCTATGATAGCTTTGTTTTCCACTCGAGACCTATGCAATTGGATTTACAGAGGGGTAATGTAGTGACAAAGTGGCTGCAAACATTGACACTAGCCGGAACACTTGGAACGAAAATTCCGCAATATTTATGCTAACAATAAGATAAAAATCATCTCTATATGTGAATATCGATTATTGATTCCCTCCTTGTTGAAAGCGTCCAAAAATTATCTGAAAAGAAAAAATGGAATTTGAATCTTTAAGTTCCACTTCCGCGGAACTTCCTCTAATTCCTGATTTTAAAACTTGTGACTTTTCCCTTTGTTTTCGAGCAATTGTTTTTCTGTTGTATATTGAATGACTCTTTGTTGCCTTGTTCGTTCTTTGTTATTTGTTTTACGTCACTTGTGAGTTTCACATGTTTTTATATAGAACACCGTGGATGAGTCTTTAATTCTACACGATCGCGAGTAAATCTGTTTGCCTGGTTATTACTTAGTCTTTAGCTGTTAGGTATACTTCGTTTTCGTTTGATTATCTTAGCGTTATCGACTTAATTCTTTAATCTGCGATCAACGAAAGAGGTTGAACAGATTTGAGTTGGCATAGTTTGGATTCTTCTTCAAGAAAGGACACTCAGTAAGTATTATTCGGTATATCCTCTACAATTTATGAATGAGCATTTTCTGTGAATTCATATCAAGCTAGTTTTTCTCTCGCGCTTCAGTTTACACCAGTTGTATTACTCATTTAATTGTAGTCATCTTCGCTCTTCTATCGTTTTAGAACTTCAAATGACGTCCAAGAGCTGTGGCTGGTCTTCACTGAGTCGAGAACAAAAAAATGCCAAGTAAGTAATTTTTATTGTCTCTCTTAAATCAACGTTTGGCACTATATTTAATAAGAATAGACTTTCTCGAGAGTTCGCCGTAAGTTTTTCTATCTTTCTGGATTCGATACTATCATCAGTTGACCAATACCTTGTTAATTTCTAGCGAATCCGCGCTTGCGATTGACAATCGAATGCGTGCGCGACACCAATATTCTAGCCTGAATTTTTCGATATTTTCCTGAATTTTCATCCTAAAAGCGCGACCAGAAGAGGACCTTTTCATGAAAAACGTGCTACGCCGTTCCTTCCATTAGGAAGAATGGAAAAAAATGTATTTTTGCCTGCTTCATTTTGTGATACGTGTCCGGATGTGTAGTGGCTGCAAAATAGACCCAGTACAAAAATGGCTGCCTTTAAATTATTCTTTTGTTCTTATTCAAATTTAGCCGCGGCTACACGAGCGATTTTTTCACTCGCGCCGGTGATGCGATTTTTTCAATTTTGTCGCGTCACCAGCGCGCGATGAAAATCGCAAGTGTAGCCACCCTTAAACTGGCAACGCAACAGGTAAAAAGTCGCAAGGAAAACATCGCGAGAAATTGAATGAGTTTAATTTTTCGCGATTCTTTTTCTGCGATTTTTTGAGCTGTCGCATCACCTGTGCGAGGGTGGCTACACGGGTGATTTTCACTGCGCGCTGGTGACGCGACAATTTAAAAAAAAATCGCATCACCATAGAAAGCAAGAAATCGCTCGTGTAGCCGCGGCTTTAGCCTCAATAACCTCGCTGTTGAGATCAAAATTCTAAAGAATTTGTTATCTCGAGCGAGGTTAGTGAGGCTGTTTTGAATGCAAACTAAAGAATAATTTAAAGGCAGCCATTTTTGCATAGGGTCTATAAGGTGAAATCATCTGGCCCCGGTTGATGAACTGGTGGATAATGCTGTCCACTGGATTAATCACTACCCAGTGGATAGTCTAGTTTGTTTTGCCAAAACGTATCCAATGGATAGTTATTTATACCACCACTGGATAGTGTTATCCACGCTTTGAACAACTGTTGCGGTCAGTCAATAGCTTTGCACGCACTGTTGGCTCTCAGCAGGATTTTGCAAGCACCAAATTCTATGTTTTTCTAAGAATAGGTTGGTCTTATTTCAGAGTTATGCGATTTGCGACGATTATTACATTAGAGTCCCCAAACTGTGCAATCTAATAAAAATATATAAATTTAGGCAAAGCCCAAAAGCAAAACTCCCAGATACTTAAATGAGTTATCAGCTGTGATCACATAAAAAAAATTGCTCACAAAGTTATCGAAAAGTTAATTGAGTTGTTTTCCTCGATTAAGCGCCAAAATTGACAACATATTTTCGATGAGTCGTCGTAATTTAAAAGCGCATCTAGATTCCTTGAAACTGCATCAAGCGTTGTCTTTGATTGTTATAACTTTGCTCGAATTGTTCTGTTTTACATTTTCTGAATTTTTTAAGGAATTTGATTTATCTTGAATGTATTTCTATAATTGTTGGGAAGTAGTGTGTCCAAAAAACCTCTGAACTCAAATATTAAATCGCCGCGTAAACCGAAAGATGTCTCTGCGGTTTTCTGAAAGCTAATTCTGAATTCACGGGGTTGCAATTTTAACACACTGGCAATAATGAATCCAAATTGACCACTTGGATAATATAAGTCTCTTATTTATGTGTGTGGGTGTGCAGTGTTGTTAAATAGTTCTTTTGGCTTTTGTTTTGACTTGTTTCGGTTGCAGTATTTATTTGCATTTTGCGAAGGCGTAATCTTGCGGCTGGATATTTAATTTTTATATTCTCTTTACAAATCCGTTTAAAATCAAATGACAGTTAACCTTACAACTTAAGAGAAAATTTCTGTTAAATGTTTGTGAAGTGTGAATGCACAACAAAAACGAAATACAGTAAACACCCGCGTATAAGAACCTAGAATTTTTGGGTTCAGGCTGAATGGGTTCTTATATTTTGGGGTAGTTTTTCCGAACTCAGGCTGATTAGGTTCTTAGTAGGTTCTTATTTGTAGGAGTTGTCATAGTGATACCATTCAGAGAACTACTGCAGTACTAATATGTCATAATGGTTGAACATTTGTATTTTAAACAGCAAAAATGCCAAGCCTTATTTTTTAAACAATAATAAATTCAGTATCATAGGCTACCATATTTACAGTTGTATTTGATAATAATGTAAATTGTTAACAGCAATATAAATATATAAATAAAAACAGCAAAAATAAATAACAACCCAATTTAGGGAAACAAGAGGTACCTTGAAAAGCTGGTCTCAAGCATAAAGAAGAAAGAAACCACATGCAACCTGAACATTTCAGAAGTTAGGGAATGTCAGGATCGAAATTCCTAAATGATTGAAGCACAGAAAGAACAAACATTTTCTTTGGGTATCACTGTTACAGTTGGACTGAAAAAGACAAGCAGTAATGTGTATTTCACAGGAGCAAAAGTCAGGGCACTCTACAGATTCAAGTCCCAAGGCTACACCAGTATAATTTTATACAGTATTCTATACTCTGTATTTATAAGATTTTCAATTAAACAAATAATTTTCATGGTGTTTCTCAGAAATTTCACAATTTCTATCAATTAAAATCCAGTATTTTGGCTACAAAATAAGAGTGTTTTTTGTATAAGAACCTATTGTTCTTTGCCAGCCTAAATAGGTTCTTATATATTTGGGTACTAAAATGCCCAATTTCAGCCTGTAGGTTCTTAAATCACTAGGTTCTTATACGCGGGTGTTTACTGTAAAACCAAGAGCTTAAAATTAAAAGCAGCAGCGTAAACAAAATGGTTAGACTGAATCCGAAATCTTAATATAGAACTTCTTTCATACATGTAACTGGGAGATATAAGTATAAAAACAGACAATTACAAAAAAATTAGACCAAGAATAGTTAGTAACCTAGTTTGTTTCCTCATATTTGGAGAACCTTTGTCAATTCAGCATAATAAAGCTCAAACCAGCTTAATAAATATCGGACACGAAGCAGAAACGGTAGAGGGTATTGAATGGTAGAAAGTATTAATCTCTCTTTCCTTTTGACTGTTCGTTAATGTAGCCTGCTTCTGCCTACTCTTCTATGATTTCTTTCATGTTCTTTGTATGAAACACTGAGTTTGTGGAATTTCCTTAATAATTTTGCCTTCATTTCACTTGGCACGACACAACATAATTACCAAGAACACTATTTTAAACATCTGCTTTATTAATTCTGTGTTTGCTTGTTAATTTCAGCTTCTAATCTGGATATTGTGGCTGGTTGTATGATACTGTTTACGTTGACCCATACTTTGTTCGCAATCACCTTGTTGAACGAAGAGACACAGCGATATGTCGATAACATTATCAAACAGTTTGAAGAGGATTCTCAACGTTTCAAGCATTGTCTTGTTATTTATCCTCCTTTACCAGCTCTCGGCTCGTCAAAAGACTGTTTTTTTCTTGCCGAAGTTGATGATCTGGAGTCCCAAAGAGCAATTTGAAATTTCCATTAAGTGTCCCGAGCATGGAACTGAACTGCAGCCATCACTCTGGACAAGTGACGTTTCTGGAAAGGGAGGTCAAATTGCTAGATTCGTTTATGATCTCATGGGAAACGTCATTCTTATTCAAAGAATATATCTTTGTGTTAATGGTGGGCGACGTCATTTGATGCGAGGAACTACACCAGATATTCATCACGTCTTGCCCAGTTATATTCAAGAATATTTTCCTGCTGTAATTTTTCAGCGAGCGAAAAGAGTTGGAGGGAGTTGGGGGAGTGGGGAGAAAGACGTTCCCTCATGTCAGGAACTTGTTGAAAACGAGACAAATATCTCCGATAAGCAAAGCATTGCTGAGATACTTAACTCGTTTTTTGTCGATCAACCGAAGAAACTGGTTGCAGCGCTTGAGCTTGGCTCGTTGAACGTCATCTCAACGACGACTACTATCAGACAAGGCATTGGTGCATTTGACCTCCCAAGAATAACTCAGAAGAGGGTTGTAGAGTTGCTGTTATCTATTCCAACCCATAAGGCCACCGGAGACGACGGCATCAGTGCCAAAATACTTAGAATTGCTGTTCCAGCAATTGCACCATCGCTGACGAAGTTATTGAATTACTGCCTGTCTACACAGACTTTCCCCTACCATCTGGAAGATCGCAAAAGTCACCCCTGTTTTTAAAGGAAACGGCAGTAGGAATGATAAGAACAACTATAGACCGATTTCTGTGCTCCCCATTCTTTCGAAAGTGCTGGAGAAACACATCTGCGATCATCTATGTAACGTCTTGAAGGAGAATGATTTGTTCCACCCTCTCCAGTCTGGGTTTAGAAAATCTCATTCCCCTGAAACTGCGCTTATCCGATTGGTAGACCAGTTACTGTTCAACCTTGACAATGATAAAGTCACTGGACTTGTTTTTATTGATTACAAGAAGGCGTTTGATCTGATCGACCATAAATTACTACTGTTAAAATTAAGGGCCCTTGGAGTGGATGAGAGCAGGTTACCCCTATTCCGTGACTATCTGAATGGTAGATGCCAGTATGTGAACATAAACGGGTACCATTCTACTAAAAGGGCCATAACATCTGGAGTTCCACAGGGCAGCATCTTAGGACCAATTCTATTCCTTGTATTTATTAATGACTTACCTGCAACACCGCAGCACTCTGTGGCTGATATTTATGCCGACGACACAACTATTAGCTACTCCACCCATTATACGACGGCACCAAATGATATCTCGGACGGCCTTCAGACGGATATTGATGAAATCTTGAATTGGTCAGCAGACAACAAAATGATACTTAATGAAACCAGAACAAAATCTATGCAGTTGTTACTGGCAAACGGTTAGCCAAGAAAGTGGAACAGTCCACTCTGCAGTTACACGTAAATTCTACTGAACTTGAACAAGTGAGCTCGCATAAACTATTAGGAGTCAAGATTGACAGCCAGCTTACATTTGACCAACATGTTGAAAAACTATGCACGAAGCTATCGCAGAGAATTGCCGTGTTGCGGAAAATAAGGCGCTTCCTGCCGCTAGACCAACGGAAACTCTACTATAATGCTATGATCAAGCAGACGATGCTATATGCATCAACCGTATGGACATCTTGTTCTGTCGAGAATATACAGAAAGTTTTTAAACTTCAGAAACGCGCGGCACGTGCAATTCTCGGGGCCGATACGAAAGCGTATAGCGTACAACTGTTTAGAAAATTGGATTGGGTTCCATTTTTTCACGAGGCCAAAGTGAATAGGTTATTAATGGTATACAAACGACTGTCTGGGGACTGTCCATCTTATATGTCTCAGATGCTGACGAGAAACGCTGATGTCAATGAAAGACCAAGCAGACATGGACTATTAAACTTTGTCTGTCCCCGATTAAAACGGGAGTCAGAGGGAGGAAGGTCTTTCACAGTATCGACCACACGCCTCTGAAATATGATACGAAGTAATATTAGAAGCAAACCAAGTTTGGCAAGTTTTAAGAAGACCATGATTGATTATTTTAAGGACAGCTACAAACACTTAGATCGTTTTATCCCCTAGTTTAATTGTGCTCCATTTTTTCATAGCGTATTTTAATTGAATTTTTATTATTCTAGTTTCTTGATTTTACCCAATATTTTTGTTCCTTTGTATTATATATTGAGGGCCACTGGTTTTTCAGTTTTTTACTGTCACGTGTCTACCCTCGTTAAATAAAGTTGATTATTATTATTAGTAGAGTAGTATTATTATTAATATTATTATTATTATTAGGCTGGCTTTCCAGGGATATGCTTGGGATTAGAAGGGTGTAGTAGGGTTTACAAGGGTGTTTAAGGTTTTACATAACTAAAATGAGGTTTAAAAGGGTGTTACGGTTTTTAGAGTGTACAGGGGTTTACTAAAATATTTTGGAATTTACACAGGTATAACAGGGTTTACTAGAACATTTTAGGGTTTACTGAAGGTTTTATAAGCATGACTAGGGTTTTCAAGGGTTTACAATGCTCTGCTAGGGTTCAATAGGGCAAACAACGGCTTACAAGGGCATAACGGGGTTTAGTAGGGTATACTAGGGTTCAAAAAGGTGTGATGAGGTTTACTGGGGTGTGCTAAGGTTTACAGTAACGTTACTAGGGTACCCTAAGGTTTACTAGGGATAGCAAGGATAAAATAAGGGTTTATTAAGGTTTATAAGGGTATACTAGGGTTTGCTAGGGTATACTAGAGTTTATAAGAGTATATGAGGGTTTATAAGAGTATACTTGAGTTTATAGTGGTATACAGGGGTTTATAAGGGTATACTGGGGTTCATAGTGGTATACAGGGGTTTATAAGGGTATATTAGGGTTTATAAGGGTATGCTGGGTTTTTCTAGGGTATACTAGGTTTCACAAGGGTATACTGGGGTTTACAACGGTATACTGGGGTTTATTAGGGTATACTAGGGTTTATAAGGATATACAAGGGTTTATAAGGGTATACTAGGGTTTATTGGGGTATAATAGAGTTTAAAAGGGTATACTAGGGTTTATAAGGGTATGCCAGGGTTTATAAGGGTATCCTAGGGTTTATAAGAGTATACAGGGTTTATAAGGGTTTACTAGGGTTTATAAGGGTATACTAGGGTTTATAAGAGTATACAGGGTTTATAAGGGTTTACTAGGGTTTATAAGGGTATACTAGGGTTTATAAGGGTATACCAGGGTTTACAAGGGTATACTAGAGTTTCTAAGGGTATACTAGGGTTTATAAGAGTATACAGGGTTTATAAGGGTTTACTAGGGTTTATAAGGGTATACTAGGGTTTATAAGAGTATACAGGGTTTATAAGGGTTTACTAGGGTTTATAAGGGTATACTAGGGTTTATAAGGGTATACCAGGGTTAATAAGGGTATACCAGGGTTTATAAGGGTAGACTAGGGTTTATAGGGGTATACCAGGGTTTATAAGGGTATACTAGGGCTTATAAGGGTATACTAGAGTTTATAAGGGTATACCAGGGTTTATAAGGGTATACCAGGGTTTGTAAGGGTATACTAGGGTTTATAAGGATATACTAGGGTTTACAAGGGTATACCAGGGTTTATAAGGGTATACCAGGATTTATAGGGGTATATTAGGGTTTATAAGAGTATACTAGAGTTTATAAGGGTATACTAGGGTTAATAAGGGTATACCAGGGTTTATAAGGGTATACTAGAGTTTCTAAGGGTATACTAGGGTTTATAAGAGTATACAGGGTTTATAAGGGTTTACTAGGGTTTATAAGGGTATACTAGGGTTTATAAGAGTATACAGGGTTTATAAGGGTTTACTAGGGTTTATAAGGGTATACTAGGGTTTGTAAGGGTATACCAGGGTTAATAAGGGTATACCATGGTTTATAAGGGTAGACTAGGGTTTATAGGGGTATACCAGGGTTTATAAGGGTATACTAGGGCTTATAAGGGTATACTAGAGTTTATAAGGGTATACCAGGGTTTATAAGGGTATACCAGGGTTTGTAAGGGTATACTAGGGTTTATAAGGATATACTAGGGTTTATAAGGGTATACCAGGGTTTATAAGGGTATACCAGGATTTATAGGGGTATATTAGGGTTTATAAGAGTATACTAGAGTTTATAAGGGTATACTAGGGTTAATAAGGGTATACCAGGGTTTATAAGGGTATACCAGGGTTTATAGAGGTATACCAGGGTTTATAAGGGAATACTAGGGTTTATAGGGATATACTAGGGTTTGTAAGGGTATACAAGGGTTTATAGGGGTATACTAGAGTTTATAAGGGTATATCAGGGTTTATAAGGGTATACCAGGGTTTATATGGGTCTACCAGGGTTTACAAGGGTATACTAGAGTTTATAATGGTAATTCCTAGGGTTTATAAGAGTATACAGGGTTTATAAGGGTATACTAGGGTTTATAAGGGTATACCAGGGTTCATAGGGGTATACCAGGGTTTATAAGGGTATACCAGGGTTTATAGGGGTATACCAGGGTTTATAGGGGTATACCAGGGTTTATAAGGGTATACCAGGGTTTATAGGGGTATACCAGGGTTTATAAGGGTATACCAGGGTTTATAGGGGTATACCAGGGTTTATAGGGTATACTAGGGTTTAAAGGGGTATACTAGGGTTTATAGGGGTGTACCAGGGTTTATAGGGGTATACTTGGGTTTAAAGGGGTATACTAGGGTTTATAGGGGTATACCAGGGTTTATAAGGGTATACTTGGGTTTATAGGGGTATACCAGGGTTTATAAGGGTATACCAGGGTTTACAGGGGTATACCAGGGTTTATAGGGGTATACTAGGGTTTAAAGGGGTATACTAGGGTTTATAGGGGTATACCAGGGTTTATAGGGGTATACTAGGGTTTAAAGGGGTATACTAGGGTTTATAGGGGTATACCAGGGTTTATAGGGGTATACTAGGGTTTAAAGGGGTATACTAGGGTTTATAGGGTATACTAGGGTTTAAAGGGGTATACTAGGGTTTATAGGGGTATACTAGGGTTAAAAGGGGTTTACTAGGGTTTATAAGGGTATACTAGGGTATACTAAGGATGTCTGGGTGACTATATGTGTGTTAACATGAATTACTTGCCCCTTAAGATACCCCGATTCCGGAGTACGGGTACGGGTTGGGCGCCATGTTTGACCATATTTGGTAATGGCATCATCTCGCTACCCGGTAACCTAGCCGTGTATCCGGGGTAAGTGGCATTCTACTCGTATTTACTTTCGGGTAAGTTGTAAATGAACAAAAAGGTAAGTCAATTTGTGTTGTCTAATTTGTGTTTGTACCATGTAAAGTCTAATTAACAAGAAACATTTGACTGAAAACCAGCTGATTAAGCGTTGGAAGCGACGAATGGCGGAGACATGTTCGTGGCCGAAAATCTTTTAGAAGACAAAATTGTACCAGCCACTATTGCGAACCTTAAAGCCTATATAACCAGAAAGGAAAATGTGTTTCGAAAGGACAGTTTCCAGGAATTTTGAGCTCATCGTTACTACAACGGGCATAAAGCAGCAACATTTCGTTTGTGTACCTTTCTGTAAGCAAGGAACAAAATAGTTGGAACCTTGTTAAGCGAACAAATTCAACAAGCGAACAAATTCAAGAGAAAAAAACAAGCAGATACTGATAAAACATTGTGAGTACAAACCTAACCTTGGCAGCCGCCATGTTTACTAAACGGGAAGATGGTTTCAGTCCTTCCATGTTTAGTCCGGGTAAGTTAAGTTGATGTTCCCGCCACTTTTCAAGTGTACGGCTATCGGTAATTTACCCGTACCCGTACACCGGAATCAGGGTATCTTAAGGTCTCTATTTTAGATTCTTTTGCCCCTGCTAGCGAAGTACGATAGTCTACGGTTTCGTTGACATTGCCGTTGTGATTGGTTTCGCTCCCCTTTCCCTGTTAATCCCATGGCGATTTGTTTACCATAGTAAGCTACTGCTTTCTCGTTTTATTTTGCCACAGGTTTAGGGTCTCAAGGTCAACTCTATGATGTTTCTACACTGCTTTGTCTGAAAGGTAAGATGTCTCACTTGCTGACACCTTCTCTCTTAGCAGACCACTGTCAGGGCTCGAAATTAACGGTAACCCGTTAACCAACGTTACTAAAAATGTGTCCAACTAACCCGACATGGTTAGGAAAACTTTTCTTACATATTTAAATTATTTTATGGAAATAACCTTTTACAAATAAGTGTTAATTTTTAGGAACGGTTAGGAACGGCATGAGATTGTTTTTTGTCTCAAAGAATTTGTTCTCGTCGTCTTTGCGATGGATTTCGAACTTTGCAACCATTTTGAGCGCTAAGACCCTGGAAACGAGTTTGTGTCGAATGTGGGGATCTGGACACAACTTTATCGGATCCACGAAGTTCTGGCAGTTCGGTATTGAATTATGCAGAGTCCTTTGGATAGATTTCTCAGAAAAAGGCAAGCTACAGCTGAAAGTAAATGTGGTGAAGAGGAAAAATGCCAAGAAAAGGAACCAAAGACAACAGAAGCTAAGGAAGACTCGAGCCCGGAAGCGTTAAGCGTTTGCTTTGTTTTAAGAAGAAAAGAGGAAACAAGAGGGCAGAAAATTTCGACAGGAGTGGAAGAAAACATTTGCATGGCTTCTTTAATTTGTTCTAGTCATTATTAACGAAATGTTCAATATTTGAGATATCGTAAGTTGTGAGCTTGGATACCAAACTTTATAATTTGGTTAATAAAAAAGATGTCTACTAACCCGAAGGGTTAGTGATCCAAAAATTAAATTCGAGCCCTGCCACTGATTACCGGAAAACCAGGGGGGTGGTGTCATCGAGCATTATTGTTTGTTTTAGATTGTTTTAAGTTATTGTTAAAGCTGTTCTTATTTTAACTTATTGATGTTTTAAAGTTGTCATTGTTTGGTGGTAGGTATTTTGCAAGCGAACTGCTCCTGCGCTGATCCTGCTAGTAAAGTTGGTAAATGTAAGCACGTGGTGGCCTTATTACTAAGGTGCAAGAACGAGCAAAACGTGAGTAATTTTTGTTTCTTCTTGTTGTAAACACTACCCTTGACGTGTTAGTTTCTTTCTTTAAATGTGGCGTCTGTTAAAGTTCCTCCTTTGGTAGGATGATACTTTGCTTGTCTTATGCATCTTTTTGTCCCGGTGCTGGAGCATTGAGCTGCCATGTATCTCTGCATGCTGGTTAGGTTGTTTCCCCCACGAAAATGGAGATAAGAATTGAACGAACCGAGCAATTTATTTTCAGATGAAAAATGTCAACAAGCCATCCATTCCACTTGACAAAAGCAACTTGGAACATGGAACGGGAACAGCTGCAAAAGTAAAGGTAAACATAGGATTGCGTTTAAAAACTATCTCCTTAAAAACTACATCCTTAAGGGTCTTAGGTCAAGTCATTCATCACATTTTTGCTTTTCGGTTAGTCATTCAGCCATACCAAACGATTTGCAGCCTCCAATCTAATGCTTTGCTTTAGATAAAGCTTTCAAATTTCCAACGAGCTGCTATACAGAAAATAATTTGACTTGTAACGAGTTGGATACGGCTATCGCATAGGTTTGCTTCAAACAGATGCAGAGATATAACAGGGTCATTCTACCAAGTTAAGTACTGGGTCAGAAAATCACAGTAGCATTATTTTAACCGACTAGGTTGTAAATGTAAAATGTGTAGTTAAACGCAGTACGACTTATAGTACAGAGTGTTGGGGCAGCGTTTACACAACTGATATACGTGTTGGTCAGTTGAGGCACATATATAGGTTTTATGATAACGGATAGGTCCGGGTGACAGACGGTGACGGTGTTATGAAGTCATTAAACACCATCTCAGAGCTAAGACCGGGCTGTGCTTACACTTATTATCGATCACAATCTCCTGTATTTTCATATTTTCATGCCACTTCCCCGCAGAGATTTTTACAAACGAAGCTTAAGTTATAGTGGTGCGGTGTTGTGGAATAGCTTACCTCAAAACCTAAGACAAGTGTCATCCTTGACTGAGTTTAGATCTGACATATTCTGCCACAATTTCGAAGTGGATAATTTTAAACTGTATATAGTTGTTAGAGGTACAGCATCTCTGTAAAGCAGGATGTTTTTACAACTTCCTAATTTTCCGCGGTTAGTTACTGTAAGTGGTAGAATAAGCAGAATGTAGCTGTGAAGAGAGTGAGGTGATAAATTTCTAGCGTGGTAAACGAATGAAAGATGAAAGATGTGATTTATTCAACACTGTCACACGAAAACTGGGAGAAAAGAATTCCCGGTTCTCCAAACAGGAGTCGAACCATGACCTTCGGATGCTCTACCACTGAGCTACTGGAGACTCGTGGAAGCTTCGGTCATTAAACTGGGTCCGTGTGAAAATGCCGGAATATAGTTATAGGTACAATAGACTAGTATACGTATATTTTGAGCCTAGTGCGCATGCGCTCTAGACTCTATCTACTCGGAGCTGTTCACTGTCCACAATTGCGTAGGAGTATCGACTCAATTTTCTTCAATCGATTTGAAAACGTGGATACGCAAACAGACAACAAGACTGGTACGTCGGAGTATCGACGAATGCTGCTGCAATATTTCTCGATCGATCCGAAAACTTGAGTACATCGTATCTAATGAAAATTGTTCGTGGACAAGCTGCATCCGAAAATGCCACGTAGGAATCTGTGCTGAAGATTCTTGTAGCTGACGACACGAATTCGCCGGTACGTTTTACGTTGAATTATTCTAGATTTGGTTTTAACACTTGCTACAACTCTTCTTAACATGCATTAAATCAATCAAGCAAAAGGTATTGCGAGTGTTCTACCACATTTAGGTCGATGGTTTCGAACAAGTATAAGCTTAAAGGCGGTCAGTTGTCGACCGTCGAAGCCGTTGTGATCAATTCAGGCGGACTGCATGTACGTGTTAGATTAGCACGTTTCCTCTTTCGAGAACAAAAAGCTCTCGTTTGAGGCCAGTAAACCCTCCTTTGAGGACACCAAACCCTCTTTTGAGGCTGACATTAATCGCTCTGTCGAAGACAAATCGAATGTTCACGCGAACGTAAACAAGTTTATACTCAGTTCCACAGATGTTTGTAGACAAGACGCTCTATGAGGGTGGGTACAAAACGAAGACCAAAGACCGAAGACCCAAACACGAAGACCCCTTCAAAATCGCCTTGAAATCGCTTGAAGATAGCTAGAACATGATTCTCGACTGAAGCAGAAACAAACTATAACAAGATTTGCGGCTATCACCGAATTTGACCAGGGTCTTCGTTTTGTACAAAACCCCACCAAAAGTACAAAACGAAGACCCCCCTCAAAATCACCTTGAAATCACTTGAAACTACTCGAAAATAGTTCGAACATCATTCTCGACCGAAGCAGAAGTGGGGAAATAACAAGATGTGCGGCTATGGACGAATTTGACCAAGGTCTTCGTTTTGTACAAAACCCCACCAAAACTACAAAACGAAGACCCCCTCAAATTCGCCTTGAAATTGTTAGAAATCGCTTTTAAAAAAAGCTCGAACATTATTCTCAACCGAAACAGTGAACATGGGACAACAAGGCTTGTGGCTATCAAGGAATTTGACCAAGGTCTTCGTTTTGTACAAAACCCCACCAAGGTACAAAACGAAGACCCTCTCAAAATCACCTTTAAATTGCTTGAAAATAGCTTACAACTGTTATCCCTGACTTATTAATGACTTATTAATGAAGGATAACATTTAATGACACTTCGTTATTCAGAGCGTCGCGAATGTTTTTCCACTATAAAATAAAACCCTGAAAACTACAAAACAAACCCAACCCTACCCTCCCTTCCCCCTCCATTTTTTTTATTTTGCATCCGCATCTAATTTCACTTTAGCATATGTTCACGACAATTTCTCAGCGAGAAATTTGACCATTGATTTGGATAATCATGTGGAAGCGTATCACGATGTGATTGTACATCAAGAAAAATGTCTTTTCCTCGCGTAGGTGAAACTGTTGGGAGAACGTCGAAATTTCGCCCAATGCCGCTGATTCGCCTACTGAATCACACAAAAACTATCTCCGAAGCGAGTTTCAAGATGCCGTAATATAAGGAGGAGAGCTCCAGTATAATCTCCCTTTGCCTATAGCATTTTTGAGTTAGCTGCATACTTTGGTAAAGGAGTGCCCATATAAATGAATGATTGTCGTGACAAAGACTTTCTCTAGCTTGACGCGTGGAAGCCAGTGAAGAATTACTCTTTACAGCTTGCATTTTTATGTCAATATAATTGAGTAATATTGTTTCGGTTGATCAAACGTTTTAAGGTGGAGACAGTGGGCAATGCCGTGGTTCAGTTACAGCTCGAAAGTTTTCAAGTAAGAATGAGCAGTTGCAGTTGCATTTGATGAAGACATTTTGTAGAAACAGTGAGCAATGGTTCGTTACAGTTCTCCCTATTTTTCATATAAAATTGAGTAAAAGTTGCAGTTGATGGAAACCTCATTCAGATGAGGACAGTAGAAAATAATTCAGTTGCAAACAGGGACCGCGGGTAGCTGGAGGACTCTAGCCGCCCCAATAATTTTTTTCAAAAGTATTGTATTTTTTGAAAAAAAAAAAAGAAAGAAAGAAAAGAAAATGTTTTTAAAAAGAGGAATCTGCGGCTTCAGTTGCCGCTACTTTGAACGTTTAAAAAGCAACTGAAAAGCAAATGATAAGCGAAGTGATCAACATCTGCAAACTTCTATTAGTCAACCCTGCAACAAGCGCAACTGGCGAACGATCGTTTTTTACTGCAAGGCACATAAAGACCTGGCTTCGAGAGAACATTACACAGAAGAGACTTAACCATGTGGCGATAATGAACACCCACAAGACACGGACTGACAAAGTGCGGCTGGTGGACGTGGCCAATGACTGCTTCTAGAAATGAGAACAGGAAACGGAATTTCGGAACATTTACCGAGCAAGATCTTTGTTATGTAAAATGAATCAGTATAACTTCTACTGAGCTCCAGGCGGCACAGCCTTCACTGGACACAAGGGCGCTAGCTTGTTATTGTTTTGTTACTTGTACTGTTTCATCCATTCATTGTTGTGTTAAAAAAAACTGACAAAATGGAGACACAAATGAGATGATATTTTTTGGTGTTTATTAAAATTAGAGGCATTTCCAGCAATTTCGCGCTTCGCGCGAGCTACTCGCCCCAATACAAAGTATGCTCCGCGGTCCCTGGCAAATCGTATGAATATGTAATGATTTGTTCACAGTGCCATGGACGAAAAAATATTAAGGTAGGACTGTAAACAATGACTCAGATACAGCTCGCATTTATCTTATAAACACGTTTAATACTGTTGCCACTAACTAGCATCATATAGCAGAAGATATTACGTAATGTTTTACTACTCAGTGAAGATATGAATTTCATAATCCAAAGTTGTGATGATGTGCAAGTAGAGTGAGGATATCCTCAACACGCTGGGAGATACCGCCCATTCATACATTCAAGCTGTTATCTTATATTTGTCTTAAATGTGTTGCTTTTAGAATTCCTGAAGAGCATAGACGTTGCTGTTTCTTTTCTATTTTGTTTGACTTTGTGAAATGGTCCGTCTCCTCCTCTTAGAGGAGGATACGGACCAAGTTTGTCCCGCACTAGAGATATTTTCCATAACAAACCGTAGGGGCAGGACTGAGTCCCACTCAAATTTTCTTCTTTGTTGATAGCCGCCTATGTACTCAGTGTTACAGGAAGCTGAAGTGGCCAGCCGAACTAACTTTGGACGATGTAGTAGAGAACAATTTGAGCTATTTTCAAACAATTTCAAAGCGATTTTGAAGGGGTCTCAAAAAGTTTATAACCGCATAGTTATCAAGTTTCTTCTTCAGTCGAGAATCATGTTTAAGCTATTTTCAAGCAATTTCTAGCAATGGGCCCTTTGCAGCTGGTCAGTCACGTGGTACTTAAACGCCATGCTGGAAGGCAAGCAATACATTGGGACAAGACAAAGAAAGGAAATTACTGTTTTAAATGATGCAAGCTCTTTGTTTCTCTTGTCCCAGTGCGTTGCTTGCCCTCCAGCGTGGCGTTTTTGTACCACGTGACTGCCCAGCTGCAAAGGGCCCATTTCAAGGTGATTTTGAGGGGGTCTTCGTTTTGTACTTTTGGTGGGGTTTTGTACAAAACGAAGACCTTGGTCAAATTCGTTGATAGCCGCAAATCTTGTTATAGTTTGTTTCTGCGTCAGTCGAGAATCATGTTCTAGCTATTTTCAGGCTACTTCAAGACGATTTTGAAGGGGTCTTCGTTTTTGGTTCTTCGGTCTTTGGTCTTCGTTTTGTACGCACCCGCTCTATGAGCGTTTACTCGGGATACTTTTGTGCTGCAGAAGCCGAAGACTATCCGGCTAGTGGTTTGCTTTTGGGTTCGCATAAGGCCTTTTTGTTCACGTACGAGCAAAGCTCGTTTAACTGTTTTGAGAGTTGCCATTCATATTCGTTGTCAGCTGTCGTTGTTTACTTCTAAATTAAGTGGCAACATCTGGACTTTACTTTGGCTCTCTCAAAACATTTTTTCTCTTTTCCAAGCTTGAAAACATTCGCATAGACACTTCTCTTAACATATTGGTTATTCAAAACTCGAAAACACAAGGCGAATCGTTTCCATGTATAGGTGTATAGGTGTAAAACCTCGAAATTCAAACTGCACCATTTTTAAAACAAAGCGTGTTACTTGGCTGAAAACAGGCCAGCAGATATATTTTTTAAAATGTCATTTACCTGATGAAGGTAAAAAATCTAAATGTGTAGTTTTAGTTTTTTCCCGACGTCACGTGAAAACCAAAAATTCGCAAACTTGTCTCTAAATATAGAACTGTCACAACGTTCTAATTCGAGTCGATACTCACAGCACGTGCGAGGCTTCCAACCTTTTCTTAAACTCGGCAAAGATATGTGCAGGAAAATTTGCTCCGGTGGTCGAAATGGATTATTAACCTTGAGTGTTCACTTGCGGTCACGTATGAAATGGAAGGTATCACATTACGAAAACAACTTTGTGCAAATATGCAATTTTTCTAAATATAGAACTGTCACAGCATTCGAATTCGACTTGTGATATCGATAGCCGATAAGCACCAGACGTGCAAGTCTTCCACCTCGGCAAACCTTTTCACGGGGACAGACTGTGCTGTATTAAAATATCTAGCTTCACAACTCAAACACGATGAATTTACATAACTTCAAAACAACCGTACTATTGTGCATTGGCCAATCAAAACACCGGAGCGTAATTGTATTGTGCATTTTGCTGGAAAAAAAAGACTGAAATCTAACACATTTTATAACTCGGTATACTTACAGTATCCCGAGTAATAAAACTGCAAGAATTGTTGTGCAGTTTTTTGCTGACTGAGACAGTCTGAGTTTTCATTGCTATGTACACCTTATTAAAGACTTGACACAGTGTTACATCAAATTACGATATTTTTGTCAGTGCAAGTGCACAATAATTACTTTCATGTGAGATAACTAGCAGTACTAAATTGTTTATTCTTGTTTGGTTATTCGTTTCTTGGTATGAATTAAGATATTAAAATCATCCCCAAAGTCAACATTGACCAGTTTATATTTTATTCACAAGTTACGTGACAAACTATCTGGTTATTGAACGTTTTTTAACTTGCTGGCTATGATAAAAACTTGGTAATGTCACCAGTAAAATGTAACGTGTATTTGTAACTTGCCCTTCTTGTCTCAGGTTTGAAATAAGTGTTTTTCATTTTGATTGTGTGGTCTCAGTTTCGTACCGTAAGTCCAGCCTCGCGTTTCAGCACAAGATTGTAGGATTTTGCAAGTTGTTCTTCAAAATTGTCTCCCAAAATTGCACCCACGTTGGGCACAGACTAAACATGATGCTGAAATTCTCCATTTATTTTTAGAAAAAATGAGAGCCCTCCTCCCCCCAAGTGAAATGCATGGCCTATTTGAAGTATTTTGAAAATGCCATGAACCACATTCCCATTTCCCAGCCCTCCCCCCCTCCTCCAAGTGGTACCCGAATGCCCCGTACAGAATGATGTCCATGCCAGGTTCCATTTGTTTCCAACCCTTGCTATGTCAGGTGAAATCCGTCACAAATATCATCAGTTCGAAGCACTAGACTCGTGTACCGTACTGGGTACCTATTTTTATATTTGTAATGACCAGGAGGATTTACCGTGGATAAATAAAGTATGACTATGACTATGAGTATGACTAGATTTGGTTTTTTTTTTTATTGGAAGGGGGAAGTGTATATGATTCCTGCTAACAGCAACCAAGGAGAAGTGACTTCACACCTTGGAAAGGGTAAATCGTTGCCGAAGTGGATTGCATCTGTCACACAGGTAGTGCAGGTGAATGCTGTCTAACACCATGACACTGTTCTCCGAGAATTGATTTAGCCTGCGGAGCATCCACGAACTAATTTTAAGAGGTCAATATTTTTCGAAAAGGATGTATAGTATAGACATAACGAAACCGAATTATCTTATTGAGGACAAGATTGCTTACTTCATATCTCAAGTCGTTTTCAGTGTTCTCGTAGCTTTACTCGCTGCTCCTTTATGTCACAAAGCATAAGCTCTAAGCAAGATTTGTCTCTGGCACATGATTAACTAAAGCAAGTGCACTGCGTTTCCAAAGATGTACGTACGTTTTCTAAAGGAGAAAAAAGAGACAGGGTGCTTATCTTTTTCTGTAGTCTAGCTCACGTGATGGCGATGGCGGCAAGACGACTGGAGATGAAGTTTCCCGTCACAGACTGCCCCACAAAAGGTAACATGCAAGAACCTCAATGTGTTATTTAATTTATTTGTTGGTCCGACAATAGGAGTACTTATTATTTATCGTAGGTTGAAAAGGAAGATGGTCTCAGAGAACACGCTTTATTGTTTGAGCCCAGAGGAATTACTTCAAACGGCTGAGGAAATATTGGAAGAGGTGAGAATGTTGTGTTACATCTGGTAGCATGGCATTTTAGCTTCTGTTTGTGACATATTAACCTTCTACCTTTTTCTTTCCATTTTCCTGACTGCAGCATCGGTTATCCTTACGGGATGGCGCAGCAAACACACCTAAACAGTTAGCAAGAGACAAACGGAGCAGACCTAAAGCGGAATCAACTACAGGCAAGCAAATTTCTCAAGGGAACTCTTCAAGGTACTCTGGGAACATTTCAGATTTATTTATGTTGTCGCAGTAATGACGTTCTACTCTGCCTGCGTCACTTCTTGTCAAGTGTTAGCCAAAGTGACCGAAAACTAGAAATTCCAAAGAGGTAGCTGTTTGATTGAGGCTCTCGCATGACTGTTACTCCTCGAACAATTACCTCGGGGAAACGTAACTGTGGGAAATAAAAGCTCCCCTCCTAACAAGTAATCACGTAAAACGCACTAATAAAGAAAGAATAATTTGGAATTGCTTTCACATTATTTGTTGCCAAAGGTAATTAACTTTCATAGGAAAGCTTGGCGAAATTAATTAGATTCAAGCTGTGTTTTTGTATTAAACCTCGGATACTTTTTAAATTTTGTCTTTTGAATGATTCTTCAGACGAAATTCTACTTCCCTTAATGAAGGCGATGTTGTAGTCAGAGAAACTGCATTTGATGGAAGACAGCCAGAGAATCCGCCGAACGATTCAAATGCTGTGTCATTAATTCCAGAAAGTGTTACAGTGGTCACGGCAGAATTGCAAGCCAACGACAATGGACTGGACTGGAATGAGCCAGCGTTGCGGTCAGTGGAAAATCGTAATAATGATAAGAGAACACAACCAGATCTAACGGACAAAAAAGGACACGGAAAAATAGTTACGGCATCAATACTGGATGACTTTATTTGATAATTTCACCATCTAATTTTCAAGAGACCTACATCGACTGCTCGTTTATCCAGAAACTGCAGATAGCGTTTGATTGAAGGAGTGAATATTTTAGGCATTGTAAGTAATTGCTAATAGCTGTACATATTGATTTTGTTTTACTTATTTTCTGTACAAACATTTGAGCATTTTAGACTTTTATCTTTTACAGCTATTTAGATTTTGCCATTAGATGAGTGAAAAGAGAGAGACTTTATTGATTGAAACTGATTACTGTCAGTTGTCCCAGGAACATAACATGTATGATGGTTTCAGAATAAAAAAATGGGATGAAGAGCTCGGAACGCACGAAACCTGACCATAATGTGGTTGAGCAGTCGGATTAATCGTATAAAATCTAAATACCTCACCTCAACATTCAATAAATCCCTAACTTTTACTCGGATGATCATTCAAGACAGACGAAAGGAATTTGAGTTGTTCTGTCATGTTTTTGGCAATATGCGTGTTTTAGTTACGTCGGGGCTTGCCTGAAACAGAGGTATTCATCGACCCTTGTTGAGCATCCAGAATCTTGATAATTCACTGATCTTACATTCCTAGCTAACGTCTCTCAATCGGAAATGAAAACTGAACTGTCAATTGGATATCAATATTATCGAAGACACGAATATTCAAATCATTCAACTCAAAGTGGTTGTCCATTTTTTAAAAAATTAACTTGTCTGCTTTTATCAAAACTTTTCAAATCATTCAGTAGTGAATTAATTAATTGATTAAAGGTCTACATGATTTATAAACCACTGGGGAGGACGTGGGAGGTTGTCAAACTCTTGCCTGGGATTCAGCTCGTTAACGAAGGATGGGTGATTGTGAAAGGACGTTGCGCTCAAAGCCTGGTCTTTGCTCATCCTTATATGTTCTAGTTTCTTTTAATGCTTTGCTTCTCATCAGGACTTTCTGTCAATTTTCACGGGTCGTTATGCAATCTGTCATAATCTGCTGTGCTTGTTTTTTCTATCTTCATTTGGTTTGGATATCTTCTCCTTTATGGTAGCATAAACATCTTGTTCAGGCCCAGGTTTCTGCACATTGTCCCTGAGGCGGTGATTGTCATTTCCCAGGGGACGGTACAGTGCAACGACTATAACGTACTTGTTGCTTGGGCTAGGTGCTGCTCCCATTCCCAACTGCGTTGTATCTTTCCACACCATCTGTGTGAAGTGCCTCACATTGTCATTCAGCACTGGGTAAGAGTAGCTGTAGGCCTTTTTCTCAGCGTACCATATTGTCGTCGCTTTAAGTGGCGCTCGTGGGAGGTCATGCCATATCTGAGCGATGTTTTCACCAACTGGTTCGCCTTGGAAGGTGGAAGGATCACCTGCTACAGACTCAGCTATATTCTGAGCTTGTTCGGCTAGAGTGGCGTTCCACTGCAGAGGCAGGACGTGGTGAAGCGATCTGAATCTGTTGTGGGCCACGAGCGCTTCTTGAAACACTGCATCTATTGTGAGAAAGAGATAAGCAATGGTTTTTTTACGATGTCTTTCCTATTCTTTGACTGGCACTAAATTGTAGTTAACCCATTCATGATATAAGAGCTCTTCTTAAGGTTAAGGTAAAGAAATTAGGCATCGATTGCTGTTAGGCTTAAGATTTCAGATTGGATATTCCCACTTTTACGCAAAACTAGGAAAGAAAGACGATTTTGCCCTGTAGTAGAGAGCTTAAGCAACGACGACGGCAACGACAACAAGCACGTCACAAGTTAATAGGTTTTAAAACTGAACAAAAACAATCGCTCTGCACGTGCGTTAAAGTTTGGTACATTTCGTTGCCCTCATCTGCAAAACGACAACGTGAAATGACCAAATTCTGGGTTTTGCTGGGAACGCGAGCGCAAAACCGTCAGTTTTTTTCTTTTCATAACCTCAACGCCATTTCTACTAATTTTGTTCCTGGATAGTTAGTTCAAACGATAGAGGTTGAACGAGTGCGAGTAATCACAACGAAGTTAGTATGAAGTGAATTTGTATGTTGAAGTGATGTTTTGGTTGCCGTTGGTGTTGCTTAAGCTCTCTAATACTTACCCTTGTATACAGTCTTATTGTGAGGGACCCCAGCTGCACTGGCATTGTTTGTTTTATCGCCATGTTTGGTGTTGTTGCTGCTGTTGTTGTGGGGGATCTGTTTGTTGTTTCTGGCGTCTTTGTGTCGCTTCATCTGTTCTGCTTCTTCCTCGGCAATGTAAATCTCGAGAGTTTTGCGAGAAGCACCTTTCGGTGTATATCATGCACATGCAGGGAAAACAAATAACGGTTTATGTCTTCCTTAGAGGGCTTATTATGACAAGGGGAGGTCTTTCAGATTGCTTTCAACAATTACAAGAATAAGCACCCTAGGGTTTGGTTTGGCAATATTATATGCGTGATTCGTTTTGTCATCGCTTCCCCGGTTTTCACAGCAAGCGTGAAACCTGTTCGTGTACACAGTTTTGAAGTTTTATGCATTTTTTAAAAGTTATACTGGTAGCAGTTTTTTGTATCTACTCGAGGGAGTAACACGTGCTATGACGTAACCAAACGATCACAGTGCAATATAGCCTGCGAACGCAGACATATTTCCGGTTGTCGCTTCTCTCCGCCCGGGCGGAGAGAAGCGACAACCGGAAATACGTCTCCGTTCGTAGGCTAAGTGCAACACGAACTGCTTAATGAAGCTAGAAAAGTCAAGACAACTTTATTTTATTTTTCCAAAGAATACATTGATAAAAGACCTGACACCGCAGGTAGCGAAAGTTAGTCGAGGCGGGCCAGGAGAAAGAAGACTAAATGAAATCTGGTAGGCTCAATTCAAGAGAAAAAGAGACGTATTACAGAAGCAACAAAAGAAAAACAACGTAAGAGAAACACATATAAGCTTCCAATTTTCCGTAGACGACCTAAACAGTCACTGTGGGATAATATGACAAAGATAATGTTAGTATGCTTGGTGAGCTACCAGTGCCTTGCACAGACCCAAGTAACTCACCTTCTGCAATGGAGTCATCAGAATTGTCAGCCGTTGGTTTCTCGTCTTCGGACAGTGCAGCCGCCAGTAAACCTTTGTTCTTTTCTTTGTTTATTTCTTTACCGAACATCAGTGCAGCTGGTGGTGATGGGAAAATGAAAATATGTGATTTATATATTTTGTAGTACTTGGAAATTATGTTCTGATGCTAGATTTAGAAAGCCGTCTATGGATGAGATATGTCTTAAGTTTTGCTTAAATACAAACGTGCTGTTTAGAAACGTCTTCTTGGGACCTGTAATTTTGTTTTGCGTGACCTAGACCCCTTGTTCGCTCAGATAGTGGAGCATAGTCCGCCATAGGTGCCACTGTATTTATTTACATACATACATACATACATACATCACATTATTTACCCTCGGATTTTAGAGTAGCTTGTGCAGCTAATATCTCCGACCACCACACCGGGAACTACGTCCCCTACTCTTTTCGAACAGTGTGTGGGTTCTTTTACGTCCCACAGAATCAATTATAAAGAGTTGCGAGACGGGGCCTACGGTTTATTGTCCTTATCCGAGAAGACTAGAAAGTCTAACCATTTGCCGATGTTATTACAAAGGCAGCACTTTCTCCTCAATTATTTAAAGACCCTGAGTGTTGGTCCAACCGGGGTTTGAACCACCGACCTCCCGCACGCTAGTCCGGTGCTCTACCACTGAGCTAACCATTTAACGATGTTTGGGAGAATAAAAGAGGTGGGATTGTTCTTCAAATTGAAACCGATTGCCGATCTCTTGTTTTTAAGGGTTGTATAAGCAGTCGTCAGTAAGTCGCTCCAAACAACCGACGAGATAGCCGTGAAATACAACGCGCGAAAAGGAGAAGTATTATGCTTAGTACAAAAACGTCTTGCTGTAGGTTACGTTTTGCCGTTCTTTCTGGCTACTGCACCCTGCTCTGGTGGCTATTCATTTCCTTTGCTTATGGAGTTGGTCCCTCATTAGCATCATGTTACATTTAATTCTTCTTATTTGAGGGTTGCTAGGGGCACAATTACAGGCAAACTCAAGTCAGTGCACTTTGATTCTTGGGCCGGGGATGTACTTAGGTTGCGCTTTAGTGGAGATTTTATCTTGCTGAAGAAGACCGCTATTGGAATATACATGCTGTAATTAACTGTTTCCTACATGTGAGAATGAATATATGATTTAATTATATGATCTAATCTCAGTCTTGTATCAGAATAAACAGAGGCCCTCCATTTTCATTTTGGCAAGAAGTTAGTTCATAGATTGAATAAGACGGCTTTTTCTTCAATGCAAATGTCGATTTTATATAATAAAGTAACACGTTTTCCTCAGCCCCTCAGTGCGAACATCTTATGAGGTAGCATGTGTCAATGGCTAGGTTCAACTACCCCACACTCACCAGGCCGCCGTCTGTCCTGGATGTCTTCAACTTTGTAAGGCCGTACAGCGGTGTCAAATATCTCCTCCTTGTTTCTCATTCTGCCAGTTGCTTCACTTAATACATCTGTAGCAGGAGCCTCATCGCCTACCTCTTCGTATTCGCGTGTCTCGTCAGCGCCGTCTATATGCGTAAAATGTCGTTGGAAGTACATATAATGTACTGAAGTTATTTTGAATGGCAGTCCATGATCATTATCTGTTGCTCTGATTTGCCCGTTATGAGCTTTTGTGATTCTTAAAGCCCGGTTTTCAAATACGACTGAAAACTATAATAAGTTACGCTGTTTGTATTTGCACTATTTCAATTAAGATAAAAGTTATCTCCCCTTGTTCTCCATATCCGACGCTCAATGTCATTTGAACGTGTCGTGATATATCACTTGAAATGCAACACTTTCTAGTTTGGATTGTCTGGCGTCTCTAATATTGTCAAGAATTTTTCGTATCATGGTTTCTTCGTCGCTGAGAAGGTAGTTGGAGGATTAAATGGAGAAATTTTAACCTTTCGGTATCTTAGTTTTACGTGCATCCTGCCGCAATCTGGTTTCCTCGGTTACAGTCCCTTCACTATTAAAATTTGGTAACTGGCAAAATGCGTAAATGTTTGGATATCACCTTCTACAACCGGCCGTTGAACCTCAATTCTTCTGTTTCCTCGTCCTGCTAACTGGCTCACAAGCTGGGGTGTTTGTTTCAGCGCAACGCCTGTATTCACCAGAACATCCTTATTCTTCTTAGTTCCGTTTGTTAGTTGTGATGATCGTGTGATCTTGGAGTCGACACCTGATTGAATATATACATGGAATCAGTGCCGTCGCTATAAATCCATTCGGAAACAACCCTACGCAGACTGCAGGACTTCCAGTGAGAAACTAAAAGAGGCACACATACAAACCAACAAACAACAGCAAAGGTGGTTCTAGATTCTCTACCGATTGTGTTGTTCGTTTCATGAAAAAATAACTTTCTCTTTAGATGGTTAAGGTTCTTAAATAAGGTTCTTACTTTATACTATCGAAGCATAACGGCGCCTCATCTTATCCGCTTGAAGTTTGGGGCTCATAATACAACGTTGGCATAAACTGAAACCCTATCTAACCTTAATTGTGCGGGTCATGATCGAGTACACGATAGAGTCAGTAGTAGGTACGTACATTGTCAATTGTACAAGTTGCAAATAATGGTTCTACCTTTGCGAAGGCTTAATTGACTTTACTCCTTGATGTTACGTTGTATCTGGTAATATGTTTTTCTTTTAACGTAATGTCAGCCAAACTCACCACTTGCCGATAGCAGGGCTGGTAAAATCAATAAAAATCCAACGCTTTTGAACACAAGATAATTTAACTCCATTGTCTTATCCTCATCCGAGGAACCTGAAAATAAAAACCTCAGTTTGATGGAGTGGGGGAGGTATATAGGTAGCTTAGCATCACATCTAGTGTGATGTACTTTACCAGTTTGTGCCGAAACAAAGTGAAGTGTTTATATACAAATCGAAACAAGGTGTTGAATTTAAGAACTACCGGTCTTCAAATTTATTTCACTGTCAACAAGCGTTGTCATCACATAAATGTCACCGTTTCTTATCACTAAAATCGGTTTCAACAAAGTACCCAGGAGAACTAAACGTAGAGAAAAGTACAAAACCCCCAGCGATTTAGCAGATTTTTTTACCTTTTTATGCAACTCATCACAACTCTATTTCGTTCCTTGCTATCTCCTCTGTTTAGAAACCAAGTTAAATTACATCATCGCCTCCTCTTGATTTCCCGTAGCAGTAGAAAGCGCGCTAAGTGGCAGATACTTGAGGGGATAGCCAGTAAAGTGTCGTCTTTCTGACCTCTTGGTTCGGTGATATTAGCAAAAGGGCGAGCGGCAGGTTATACTTCACAGATGAAAGATTAAGTTAACATGGCAAAATTTTTGAATAACCAGAAATGTCCTACCTGACTCACTGTGTGGCTCAGATCTTACTTTGCTGTTTCTTGTTTGGCATCAACAAGTAATCGACCATCAACTTAGTCTTGAAGGGAATTGTTCCCGAGAATTTTGTTTTTGAACCGGATCCGTCCCGTTAAAACAGTGTCATGTTTTAAGTTCCAAGCAAGGCCGTCTGAGGGCTGTCCAAAAGTTCTTGATTACTTTATTATAGCACCTCCCAATTGTCTTCGATTTGGACAGGATGCTTCTTCGCCTTTCCTACATTTTGGCAGGTGGCATCTTTTGATCTAAGCTGAGCAGTACGTACTCAGTCGTGGGAAAGTTTTTATCAAACAAAAACGTGAGTGATCTGTTTTCAACTGTTTATTCCGCCGTTGTGTTCGTATGTGCCAGCACTGATCTGAAGAAAAACAATGCCAGAACAGGCACGGCGTTTGTCACTGCGCATTCGAATTTTCTCATTGGAAATTAATTACCTTACACATTACGGCCGATGAGAACACGTTAGATTGTCTGCCAATTCTCTCTAAGTCAGGTGCTTTTGTTGTGAGCATGACCTAAACACGACACTTTATTGACATTTTAGATTGAAGAGGAGATTTGTTTGCCGAAACCATAATGCGCCATCTGAGGTTCTTATTCCGGTTCCCTATCATTATTTAAACATCAGCGAGTGTAACATTATCAAGATTAGTAGCGTTTTAAAACGCAGCTTCAATGTAAAGCAGTGCGGCGAACTGTTTGATACAAGTGTAGTTCATTTATTTCACATATTCATCCTGGACCTAACTTATCTAAGAATCTTTGAATTACTCAGCTGTGAGAGAATACTAAAGAGAAATTAGTGAAATTATGGGGCACATTATCAAGACAAAGTTCCCACGAGTGCTACCAAAGCCTTAGCCTCCCACGCAGTCGTTTTAAGGGGAGTCGTATTTCACCTCCTCCCCACAAACGCCTGCTTCCCCGAAGCCAACATTCCTTTCCCATTGTTTGGCTCGTGGGCATCCTAGCCAATCACGATCGAGCAACTGGCAAGCGCTGACAAGTAAAATTATTGAACCTAATGTGTGTCTCTTTCTCTCGCGAATTTGTAAACGTATCAAAGCGCTGGAGCCGATTTGTTTTTGAGTAATACGATGTGTTACGAGAGACCTTTAAAACTTGTTAACGCGAATAAGAATTTAGACGCGACCGAGTTACAGATCTAAAGCATTTATCAGTCCATCAAACGTAGAGTAAACCGGCGTGAAATTATCACACATGGCACAACAACAAAGCTGGATCTCTGAAATCTCTCACGGTCCTGCATTAAATCAGATGAAATTCGCCCACACAACGACCCCAAAAAGTCCTGAAGAAGCGGTCAAAGGTTATCAAACACCCGTGACATAGACTGTGCCAATTCGTCTGCTTTTTTTCTTCAGTTCACGCGAAGCGGACAGTAACATTATGTAGCTTGCTGCCTCGCCGCTCGCTCGATCCATTGCGCGCTGTGGTCTACCGATGGCAAAATCTCCCGTTCCTCCAAATTACTCAGACTAACCAACGATACGCCAATACTTCTTAAATAACTGACTTGGCCCTTCATCAAATTCACGAGAGGTGACCACAACAGCTACAACAGGACCAGGAGTAGCGGCGAGGATATCGAAGATTGAAGGCGAAGCTTGATAAATAAGTGGCTATCGTAACTAGTGGGCAAATTGACGAAAATGCCGCTGTTTCCTCTGACAAATTCTTAAATTGAAGTCAGTTGATAGGCATTCAAAGAGGAATTCTGAACGCAGAGTACACGGTAATCAGCGCTCGCTCAAGCTCTGTCTCTGCAATGTTGAACTATAACTCCCGCGAGGCCAAGGTCAACTTTCCAGAATTTAGTAGGTAAAATGTGATTGGCCAAGCGGCGGGAAAGGAATGTTGGCTTCGGGGAAGCAGGCGTTTGTGGGGGAGGGTGAAATACGACTCCCCTAAAAACGACTGCGTGGGAGGCTACCAAAGCCTCGGTCCAAAACAATTTCAATCCGGTGAACCCCAATATATAGTTGAACTTTGTCTACTGTTAACAGTTTCAATAAGGCAGCTCAGACGAGAGATTTATCTACACCTAAATGACTAACAGATAGAGAAAGGTGCTTTGGCTGGCGTAATCCTCATCATCATCATCATCATCATCATCATCATCATCATCATCATCATCATCAAACCTCCATCAAAGTAAATTTCGGTTCAAATCCCGGCTCCTTGAACTTTTTCGGAAGAGGAACTTGCGCTTTTTTCCAGTTTAAATTATTTAGAAAAATGTTACAGGGTTTTTTCTGTACTGCTTCTTCTTCTAAAAGTTGAATACAAGTCATTCTTGACGCCTGGTGGAAGAACGTTTTGCCGTAAATGTTCCTTGCTGTCTATAGCCGGACTGTAGAGTGCAACTGCAAACGCGTAATCGCCAGTAGGGCTTTTAGCTACAGCTAGTCCCATTTCTTTTGTTCGTTTCCACACAATTTGCGCAAAATGTCGTGTCTTTTCGCTTATCTTTGGATATGAAAAGCTGTAGGTATTTATTTCGCTGTACCATTTGTCTATAGCCCGTTTAGCCAGGTGTTCGTTATTGTAGTGTATCTGAGCAAGGCTCTCTCCACGTCGCTCCTGAAGGTCATCCAAAGTAAGAAAGTCTTTTCCTGCCAGACTTTGAGCAATCTGTTGCGCCTTTCTTGCCAAGGAATGTGACCAAAGCAGAGGCGGTGAGAAGTGCTTGCGTCTGAGCTTGTTATGCTCTTCTAATGACTCTCTTTCCACCTGGTCTGTAAATATTCACAGGAAAAAGTAGATAATGCAGTTATTTCGAGAAAATTTGCTGTGAACCTCATAAAATTGACGCTTGTTGTTTCCCCTCTATTTACTTTTTGTCGACTTGAAAGCGTATCAGTAGTATCACTGCTACGTCCGACATTTGCCTTTAAAAGTCGAAATTCTCCGAACACTTTTTGTTCTTTCAAACGAAACCTTAGGCGAATGAGGGACAAATAAATTATGGTGGTATTCAGGTTACCGCTCGACATTTAGAGAGAACTAAAGGAAAAGCGGCACTTGGAGAAATTTGACTGTAAATTTCTTTTGGAAGAATGGTTACATTTTGAGCTATGGTTGAAGGAGAGCTTCGGGGTGGTGGTTGAGTTACGGGTAATCGTGGACTACAGTAGTTCGTCAGGATGATAACTCATCCTCTAATTAGGAACGAGTGATATACCTGCACAAATGCCTTCATAGCAATGTTTTGTCTCAAGCAAATCCTTCTGAGAGCACGTGGGCACCAGGCAGACGCGTGCTCTAACAGACGTTCCTTTTCCACAAGTCACTGAGCACGTGGACCAGTCATTCCACTCACTGAATGTAGAATCTAAAACACAACGTAAGTTAGGGTGTCAGTACCATTAACGCTGAGTAGTCTGGAAGCTAGATGGAGTATTGGTTGGGTAATATTACTCAGTTTGATAGCGGACTGTTTGGTGATTGGCTATGAAGCCTTAACCTCAAAATGATTTAGAAAGGTAATTGGTTCCTCTTCATTTGAGTGGTATGCTTTATAAACATTCTTGGGTAAGCAAATAATTCGATTGTTCTCTTATAAAAACGCACTGACATTTTAAAACTCATAGCAATTGTCTAGCTTGCTGAGAAATGGTGTCTGAAGAGCCGCTCTTACATTAAAAATATCAACCCACTACCTTTTGTTCCTTGAGTAGCATCAGTGTCCTCTTGAGGTGTTGGGTGCAAGGGATAATAGTACAGACTTTTCAGCGAGAAGCTGTCTGGATTCAGGTAGCTTGAAGATTTCGTGGGAGAGAATCTGGAGGCTTCCGTACCTCTCAAATAAGATACAATGCTTTGCAGCTTTTGTAGGTCTGACATTGAATAAACAGGAGTTGAAGGAGCGTAGTTTGGTTGGTTTCTTCTGATTCCAGTTGTTGTTGGTCCGTTTTGGTTGCTGTTATGATTATTCACCTTTTCTTTATGACGCTCTCCCTTTATTCGTCCAACAATCTCGGGTCTTGTAAAAGCTACTCGTGGTTTTGCTTGACGAATCCGTTCCATCTTCAAGTAGTTGTCTTTTAGTTTTTGATGTACAACATGCTGTTTACCGTTGTGATATGTCCCAGCCCTCAGCAGAGGTTCGTCTGCTGTATTTTTCCTATTATGTTTGGGTTGTCTTACAGACGCTTGATATGTATTGGAATTTGAATTCTGAAGTTTGTCGTCGGTGCTAAAGGAATACTTCCCATCTTCTACATTTGAGATCACATTTGTGATTTTACCGCCATTTATAACATTACCCATGGAGATTTGCTTTTCATTGTCAATTTTTAATGCGTGAGTTGTTCCCTGAAAGAGTTTTCCATCACCAGAGGCGTCATCTTCGACATTCACATGTTTGCCATTTTGCACTTTGGTGGCAAGATAACTTTCCGTGGAAGTGTTCTTTTCATTCTTACGTTTTGAATCGACTGTCGTCTCTTGTACCAGTTTTTGATTGCTAGGGTCTTTCGTTTCATTTTTATAAGAAGCTTGACTTCCTTTACTTGCGTTGGTTGTCTTCTCTTCTTGGTTTCTGCTGCTTTTGTTTGCGTCGTGAATATCTTCATATTCCGGTTGGTGTTTACTCTTGCTTTCAATGTCGCCATCTTTTGAAGTCCTTTGTTCGCTGCCCATCTCATTCACTTTTGTATTTTCTTCTTTCCCTTCATCATCTGTTTCATTGTCTTCCTCAACGTTGGCAGCGCCCTTGCTGTCTTCGCTGGACACTCTGTCTTTACTTTTGAAGGTTTCATTGTCGTCGTTCCTATTTTCATTCTCGATTTGGTCGCTTTGGCTATCATCTTCTTTTTTACTACCACGATCGTCGTCCTCTTCGTAAGTCCCATTGTCGTAGTTTTTATTCCCTTGTTCACTTCCACTGTCATCACCGTCGTCCTGGTGATCATCATTATCCTTTATCCCTTTGAAATCTGAAGTATTGTCCTCATAACCGGAATTGTCATTTTCACTTTTACTTTCAGTGCCAAAATTAATATCTTCCAGGTTATTATTATCTTTTCTTTCGTTGGAAAGTTTGTTGTCTTCCTCAGAGCTCGAGTCGTCTTCGCGATACTCTGCACTTTCAGATTTATCCCCAAGATCTCCACGTTCATCGTTTTCTTCATCAAAGCTGCCCAGAATATCAGGGTCGTCGTCATTTTCAAAGTTATCAACGTTTTGAAAGTTTTCGAGTTCTTTGAATAGTCTTGCATCCTGGTTCTTGATTCGGCTGTTGAGATCATTTAGTGTAGTGTCGCGAAGACTTTGCCCAATGTCGTTTGCGTCAAATATGCTGTCATGAGGTTCCTCTCCTGCATTATCCCATGACTTTTTACCATGGCCCACATTTTCATATGCCGAGTACTCAGAATCGTTACCGTCGTCTTCATGGTATTTCTCTTTCAATCTTGTTTCTTTTTCATGGCGGTGCCTATTCCTTTTAGCCGCCATCTTATTCAAAACAGACTGCCTGACGTCTGGGTCTTGGTTACGGAGTTGACCATTCGTGTCTCCGGCAGATGTGCCACGATGTTTTTTACTCCCATGGTTCCTGTGATGGTGTAGAGAAGGGTTTCCATCTTGTTCCATTTCATCGTTATTTTCCTCAAGCATATTTGCGGAGTCCTTGCTCTGACTGAAATTGTCTCTACCTTCTAATGAGCCAATATCCTCATACGATTTGACACTAAAGTCGTTGGGGTCTTTCATCATCCAATCAATAGCTTCTTGATTTCCTTTAAAGTCTGCTTTGGTCTCCATGTTATATTCAGGCATGTTTCTTAGGTCGTAATCTCCATTATTGTCACTGTTATCGGTATCTGATGTCTGGTCGATGCCATTCTCGTATTGTTGGTTATTGGAACGGTCTTCGTCTGTGTCTATAGAGAGATCCAAAGGACGAAAGTCTTCAATTCCATTTTTCTGAAGCATCACTAAGGGGGAAACAAAATTTGATTCAATTAAGTTTAAGTTTGGGTTACTCTTTGACTTTACTACCACGTCTTGAAAGGACCTCGTAAGGTGCCGAGGAAGAGGAGAGGGATCTGTGATGGATTAGCAATCCATCCAATACCACTTGCCGTGAAACACCTTTTGCTGCCTCCAGAATAATATTACTTGTTCACTCCATATAGAGTAAACTACGCTACAACTGCACTTACTTCCTTCAGCTTTACTGTCCTCGAGAAGTTTTGGTTTCACAAACGCACCCAAGTAATCTAGGTCATGCGGAGTTATTCGACTGTCGAGAATCACCAGATCTGCATGTAACATGTACGAGAACGTTATCAACGATTAGTATTTAGGATTAGCGTTTAAACAGAAAATATTAAAGCCACATACTAAGATCTATTAAGGCCTGAATGACGATTATTAGTTGACTGGAAAGATTGTCGCGGGTTTTTACGTTGTTAATGACATTTTTTATCTTTGACATTTAAATCATAACTAATAGGTTTACCGACCTCGTAACGGTCTCCCTTTGTGTATTACTTCGACCTTCCTTCTTCCAAGTCTAACCCCTACAGGAGATCAAACCAAATGTACAGCGATCAGAACAAATAGAAAACGAGTAAGAGCTATTCTCTCCAATTTGTTAATGAGTCTCTTACCGTGGATGCAAGTGTGTCCAATCACGTTCAGGAAAATCGCAACAAAGACTGTTGTGTGAACCATCCTGTGCATTTTGCTTCGGAAAGCTAGAAGGAAGCAGTTGTGGATACTAACGTCAGTGGTTGAAACTCTGACATTAGTAACAGACGAAATCAGTTCAAATTAATGCATCAGTTCACTGAAGATGATAAGGAAACAAATTCTTCTCTTCTCTTTTCATTTTCATATTTGTTCATTTTAAGAAAAAAGAATGCAAATACTACATTTGAAGTAAAAAAATATCCAATGAGATTATCTCTTTAAAGCTACTCAATTTGATAAATGGTTCATGAACTCGAGACCAGACTGAAGGCCAGTGAATTGCTATTGAGCTGGTAGGCAATCTTTAAGCCTCACGTGGAAAGAAAATCTTTGACTTCATTGGATTAAATAAGGTACCAAAAGAAGCAAGATTTATGAATGTAAACAAATTTTCACAAAACATCGGCAACCTGCGAGGGTCTGAAAAATTAAATTATAAAATGCGGCGTTTGGGCAGCTTCAACTGTACTTACCTCTCATTCTCTAACAAAGGAATTTCCCTATCCCATATTTGATAGCCATGCAGTAATGTGGATGATATCGATGACTTCTAAAATGTGAAATGGAGATTCAACGACGGAAAGTGACACGTCCATGAATAGTTGATTAATGCAGTTATAAACCAACTTTTGTTTTCATCATGCTTGCTTTGTCTAAATTTGTTTTGAAAATATTTGTCGTCTAATGAATGCGTTTGCTTTGCTTCGCCTCCCCGAGGTGACGTCTTTTAAGAAGAAAAGTATCGCTGAGAAAATTTCGTCAACACGAATTGTTAACTGAATTTGCTTTGTCACCTGACACGAGCTGTTTCAGTGGCAGGTTGTAAATTGATTTCCCGACAACGCATGATTTACTTAACGAGATTTGGTTAAAATGGACATGAATTGATCAGAAAATGTATTTAAGAAATTGAAACGACTGAGAGTGATATTTACTATGAAAGCGAGTCTTGATTTGTTGGTAAAGAACTTATCAGAAACAATTATGTTTTTACAACAATTATGTTTTTACGGCAATGCATGTTTTAGGTCACAAGTGAATTGATCACCATGGCCTTCTTTTTCTTATAAGGGGTACGTTTCAACGACACCCCCCTTTTCATTTGTATCCCTACCCTATACGTATTCCACTACAGGGCCCTCTACGGTACGCTCAGGGGTTGAAAATGAACTCCCTCAGTGAATTACTTTTCGATGCGTTGAAGCAACAACACATCGAAGTGAGGTTACCTGGGGCTTTGAGCCTCTGGCAGACTAGCTATCATCTAAAGGGGAAATGGCTTTTAAGTTAGGATCATTTTCTTATATTCGCTCTGTGTTTGGGGTTTATGCTTTCTAGAATACTGGTTTCATCTAGTTTCTTCTTGAAGACAGCAACTGTACCTTACTTTATTTGATGATCGTTGTTACTGTATCTGTAAAATCGGGGTTTCAAAAACAAAAAGGCTGGAATTCTTCGGAATCAGTGGGAACATACTGTTGCTCATCGTTGCACACTTTATACTCTTATGTTTGACGCTGAGTCGACGCAAATGCGTATTTTGTGACAAAGAATATGAAAGTGAAAGAATGGGAGTGCTTGAAGCTTAACTTGCTACGGTTAATACGTGATTAACTTAAACATAGAGGAGTATGTGATCTCGTTGGTTACACTGATGGAATCTCCTTTGTTCTTCTTTCTGAATGCCAGTTTGAGAGAAGATTGTTATAAGGAACGGAAAGAAGTAGAAGTGAAACCGTAAAATTTAATCCTTAGGTCTATACATGCAGCTCCAGTACATTTTTAGGGCTCGTTACTCGCGGAGGAAGAAATTCAACAATTTAATCATGTTTGAATGCTTTGGCAAAATTACCAAATAGTTTTATTTGCTTACCTTTTGTTGTAAAGTGGACATTAAAGTTAATTATTTTGTGTACTTGTTCCGTACATTAGATGACTGGCATTGATTGATTGCCTCGTAATCAGTGAGTATTTTGCCTGAGTGTAAGCAATTTATTCACAATAACTACATCATGTCAACTGTGACGACGTTTTGCATCATCGAAGAAACGTCGTGTGACGACATTGTTTCGGATGATCGCGTTGGGCCATTTTATTTTCCTTGTCCTTAGGGAACTCACAAGAGAGGGGGTATTCGAGGTGGACGATCAAGGATGTTAAGTCTTTGGAGACATCGGCTGGTTATGTTCGATCATCTGAAAGTAGTAAGCAAAAATATGATTATTGGTCGAGGAAGCGCATCATTTCTTAATTTTCCTTCTAAAAGGCGAATTATTACTTGCTACTAACTGGTTGAGCAGCAATAATACTTGTCGCTCAGGTGATTCAGGTAGCCAAGCGCGCCATTTCCTCATTGTATGTGAGTTAGTTTTTTAATTTGGGCACTACAGAGGGTTTTTGTTGTCAAAAAATGCATGGTATTCAAGTACTAGACTGAAAGAAAACTCCAAAAGGATTTGTTCGTTTAAAGGACCAACAAAAGAGTGTTGTTGTGAAACGCCAAATATTTAGACTAGCGCTTTTGCTTCAACAACGCACCTTGCAACCTAAAGAAAAGGGCACAGAACAGTATACATTTTTACTTGGAGGAAGGAGCAGGTCTAACTCTGTGGAAGACGTTACTGCGCAAATTCTCTAAATTCCCTCTTTGCACGATTCGAGGGCTGTTTTCATGGATGTGACATTTTCAAGCGGTAGGAGAGCGAAGGCGATTTAAATTAAGCTTAATTTGGTTTAATCTTTCTTTACTGTTTGCAAAAATTTAATCTCGTGCATCCAAATAAGGAACAGTATTATTACTTGTTTTTTTTGCGTGTTTTTACTCAGAGGATTAAGGGCCGTCAAGGCTACAAAAGGTCCCCTCCATATTTTAAAAAGGAAGCAGAAAGAGTCCTCGTAGAATTAAGGACTAATTTTCACTTACAAGATTTGAGTGTGAAACGTAATATGCATTTCAACTCCGGAAACTCAAGGCAAACTCGAACACAAATACATTTAGAGGCGCAGTGTCGAACGTTTTTTAATGTGACCGAGCCATCGAAACAACAACAACAACAACAACAAAACGTTGCGATCCTGGTCACAAAAACGATTGTATCTTTTTTGAATTAATTTCTTAAAGTTAGTTAGTTCAGGGGATTTTTTCTTCAGTAAGTTCAAAGGGGTAATTACTAAAAAGAATACGTTCTTGTAAAACCCATTTGCTTGGTCTAGTGTGTGAATCAGAGCCTCTTGCAAACGTGTGAAGAGCGAAAAAATCATGTTAGAAAATTTCCCAATTCCTTTCTTCTTGGAAAAATCTCTATTGACACCACAAAAGACCATGTCTTGTATATTTTATAAATCCATAATATTACGGGGTAAATAGACATGACAGTGACGTGACAGTGACACGACAGTGATTGAATATCGTATATCAGTGGTTGAATAACGTACACGTATGTAGATGTTCCCATGAGGGCTAAGGCATTGACTGTTTACGAAAATTTTAGAATCCTTAATCCTTTTTCATCAGCTACAGTGTTTCTTTTCTTCCGGGCGTAAGATTGATTGCCTTTCATTGTTGGCAACCACCTCTCTCAGTTCTTTGCCTGTTTATGTAAAAATGGCGTGGTATGTTTGGTTTGCGTCTCAGTTTGTTAAAAGGTCAGTTAAGACTGAAAAAATAGAAACTCAAGGGCCATAAAGAGCCAGGAAGCGTGAATACCCACAGACGCTCAGTATTTTACTGTTAAACGATACTGTTGTTGTAGTTTGAAGACAAGGATTCTCACGACGAAACAAGTGTGTCTACTCCAACTCTCCCGCGGGAATGCGTACTGCATTGTATTCTGGGGATTGTTAAGTTGCGCTCGACATAAATCTATCGCTAATGTGGGGTTTATAAGTACGCGTGCGGCGTACTATAAATTGAGTAGTACTAGTTTGCATGCAGTCATACTCTGTGACTGCTGCAGTAAATAGATAGTTATATGTTTAATTTTGTGATTTAGGCAGATGAACATTGCTTCTCTCTTTGTTTCTGATGTTTCCAGGAGGATCATAAAGTGCTACTACATATGTACGTCTTCCATCTGCACTCTTCGCTTCCCCGATTCCGATCTTTTTAGAGCCCCTCCATATGAGCTGTGTGAAATGCTTATTCGAGTCACTAATTTCAGGATCTTCAAAGTTGTAACTCTTGACCTCGCTGTACCATTTTGCAGTTGCTTTCTCGGCAGCGATGTCATAATCATGCCTGAGTTCAGCTACATTGATGCCAGAATGTTCTGTCTCAAAGTCCGCTGAACGGAGCTGGTTATCAGCCATTTCGTTGGCAATTCTTTGTGCCTTGGCAGCCAGATGGCTGGACCACCTTAGCGGAGGACTCTTGTGCCACGCTCTGAACTTGTTGTGCAGACGAAGACCAGCTCTTCCAAGTTGATCTGTTAAGAGAGACACAAGGAATAACAAAGTACAGGCCGACAACATTTCCTTTCTTGAATGGATTTCGTTTTCTCTGAGTCAAACTCCCTAATTTTGCTCATTTGCAGCCTTTCATGAAGCTCTCAATTCCTAAACGCAATGCACATCATACACTTGCTTCAGTTTGCGCTCTTAAGGCATTGAGTTTTCAGATCTGAGACAGTGATCAGAGACATTCACTGAGACAGTGCGTCCCGGTATACTAATTTGGGAAGCAGCGCAAGAACCATTTTACTAAAATAACACCTGTAACACTGGAAACTACTAAAAGAGAAGATTGACGTGTTTTTACCATGACATGGCTGAATCAGGCAAGCCTTGCTCTCAGTCCTGTACCCTTTGCACTCTGTTCCCTCGCACAACCGAGCTCTGGCTTGAAAACCTTGACCACAAGTCACCGAGCAAGGAGACCAAGATGTCTGTTGTTTTCCTGAATAATTGAAGTAGAAAATGAGATAGTTTTGTTTTAAATAGTAGCATTAATAGTGAGGATCACCCTGATGCGAAGGTAACTACAACCCTTCCGTATTCTGACAGTCGTATTTGTTTTCCACTGACTAAGAAAATTTTGTCCAGCGTTAATGCCTTTGCAATACTTTAATTTCATTTAATTAACTTTATGCTAAATCGTAACTTTACTCTCAGACCTTTAATTGTAGGCAACAACGCTATAGAACGTGTATCGACTTACAAGTTGCTAGGAGTACTTATTGATAGCGACCTTAAGTGGAATAGTCATGTTGACTACATATATAAAAAAGCTTGCAAGAAGCTTTACTCCCTACGTATTCTAGGTCGAGCCGGCGTTGATCAAGGTAGCATGTTAAAGGTCTATATAAGCTCTATTAGATCCGTTCCAGAGTACGTCGTGCCTGTGTGGCAATCCATTCCAGGTTATCTGTCTGACAAAATTGAATCCATACAGAAAAGGGCGCTTAAGATAATTTTCCCCTGTGTTGAAAGCTACTTAGATACCCTTGAGTTAGCTCGGGTGGAGACTCTTGCTTGTAGAAGAGATAAGATATGTAAAGAGTATATGTGTAAAATGAAGGACTTCAACCACCCTCTTCATCCTCTTCTACCAATACGCCTAGACAATACCTTTCCCTACACCCTAAGGCACAAATCAGACAAACTGTATTTTTATAAAAACGTTACTCCCTGTAGAACGAAGCGCACCCAAGACCTTTTCACTTTTAAGTATTTTTAACAAATGTGATGCATGTTCTGGTGTGGTTTTTAAAATTCTTACTTGATGTATATAGAAATGTACATAGTCGATTTTATTGAGTTCTTATTGTATTTTAACTCGTTAAGGGCCCATTGAAGTATCTCGTTGCTAAGGTACACGGTTGCTAACCAAGTGCAATTTCACTTCCGGTCAGCCCGAATTTTTTTCGCGCGCTTTCTTCGGCGTCGGCCGGTCGCTGGCTCGTTCAAGTCGCCGGTAACCAATTCCGGTAACCTTTTTTTGCTTCGTTGCAACAAACACAAGATCGAAAACCTTTTGTTTACATTTTTATTAATTGATTTTCAGGGGCACCCAACGAGCCAAATCAACCAAAAGCTGTGGAAAGGCATTTTTAAGTACCTTACGGTGTTTGAAGTCTGTTTTAAGTGATGTTTTTGTTAGCTAGAAAAATTTCATCTGTTCGGACTCCATAGCTGAAGTTTTAATTGCCCGAAAATGTTAGGGAACAAAATCTTCCTTTGAGAAAATTCAAGCTGAAATGAACTTTCCACGAACTTTCAAGGGAATAATTTTCTTTCCGAAATGTTAGCTGACGTTTTTAACTGCCAAAACAGCAATTATGACCTTTCCGAAAACCTCAGGGGCCATTATTTCCCCATTGCGAATCTTTTCGGCCGAGTGCACTCTTAAATCGACACCGAAAGCCCAAGGCGAACTACCCTCCACCGAAAAGATATCTACCGAAACTTGTCGTTGGGTGCCCCTGAATTTTCTGCTTTACGTTTACAACATGTGAGTCGTACCTTTATTTATGAAACTTGAGTGTTCTGCTTGAAAATGTCATCCACGCACGGACGTAAACAGAAAGCCGCAGCGATGGTTGCATGTCGATGGGGAAATCTCGAAAAGGTGACAGTAAAAGATTTCCAGTGTCAGGTTGGAAATCGAAATCTCAAAGATGCGGAGACACAAACTGAAATTAGTATTGCGCTATCATCACCTGCAAACTTCAAAAGAAACTCTGTGTCCGCGGCCTTTTTGACCGCTCCGATCTTGCGATAAAACTGTGCGATCCTGTGAACCTGTGTCCGTGAACTGTCCTTCCGAACCTGAGAAACTCCATTGTTTAAATATAACACAAATAAACGAAGCTCTCCCAAGACAGCATGTAGCAAAAGACGGTGAGCATCCTTGAAAAGAGCTCTAGATCACAAGAATTTCATTCTTAAATCAAAAATTAATGCTAACCACTTTAACCACTCGATAGAAAGCCTGACTGGTAATGGTGAGCTCGAAACTTGTGATGGACAACTTCTCCTTACAACATCAGCCTCGCTTGAGAACCTAGTTAACAGTAATTTAAGTAATCTACAACACCGTGACTGTGAAAAAGAAACTGAATTCGAATTTTGTTCGATAAAACAAAACACAGCTGTGACTGGCCGCAATGCTTAGGCACCAGGCCGCTGAAAATTCGCTCGCCACTTCCGGTGCCGCGAAAAAATTGACTTTTCTCCCCGAGAGATAATTGTAGTTGCTGGATTTTAAAACAATTCGAAAGAACATCATATTTTCTTGGAATTCAAGCATGGGTTTTGCGACAAAATGAAAAACAAAAAAATTATGCTCAAAAGAGTGGTCAAAGAAGCACATTTTCCATTCTCATTTTTTTATTTTTTATCATAAGCCAAAACGCATGCTTAAATTTCTTCAAAACGGCTTTTGTATTGTTACTGTACAGAAAATGAGGGTAAAAGGCTTAAGCCATTTAGTTAAAATGCATTTTTCTGTTTCTGGTCACGTGACTTTGGGCGTGGTCCGATGACGTCATGTACTGGCCCATATTTGCCCCCTATGGGCATTGTCCAAATTTGGTCCAATTGAAGCATACATGTGCAGAGTTATAGCAAATTGATTTTTCCCTAGCAACGGCATCAAAAGATACTTTAATGGGCCCTTAATTCAGTTCGTACTGCAAGAGAGTTCAATAAACTGTTATTATTATTATTTCTTTTAAATCTTGTGCTTTGTACGATACACTGTTCACTTTTTGTTGGCCCAGTTTCGAGTTGTGGATGAGCTTTAAATCCATGCCACTACGTTGCAGTTCATTCATAATACGATGAGTTCGACAAACCATATTATTATCCAACTCTGTCAGTTATTGTACAGAAAACGCACGAGACGAGTACAAATATTCCGCGATATACATTTGGATATTTGTACTGTAGAAAATCGCGCGCGTCACCGAAAAACCTGTCAGACTTTCCCGTAAAAAGTTTTTCTTTTTATAAATTATTTGTTTGCAATACAAGTTGGATAATAAATCTCTTATTAGATGTTTTGACTTGTACTGTCGCGGAGTATTTATACTCGTTGTTTGTATTTTGACTCACCCTACGCGTACGGGCTCGTCAAAATACAGCACAGTTCGTAAAAATACTCCGCGATACTACACGCCAAAACATCTAATAACATATATTTATCGTGGTCTTAAGAGGTATTCAAAGGCTGAGGGAAGGGTAGAAAGGGCTAATCCAGGGCTGAGAAGCAAACGATAAAAGCGAAGCCCTCATCATCTGATAAGGCGATTTTAAGTTTACTTTTTGAGTTACTTTGCTCGGTTAAAAGAAAAAAAAACAAACATTTTAGAAATTCTAACTGGTTTCGAGTTGGCGTTTAGAAACTTTTCCATTGAGACGACTCTCACCGAAAGGTAATGCAATAATTTTACTCCAATAAAGCTAATGCAGTAACCCTAATGCAATAATGGGAGAGGCTTGAAACGCTATCCGGAATAAGAAGGTACTAACCTTGGTTCAGTATTCCATTTGTGGGTGCATTCGCTACGTTTCGGAATGGGCCAACACTCAGCTTTGCTCTGCTAACAGCTGAATCCTCGACAAACTTCGACGGCCTCAAGAAACTTTTTAAGGACAGCAGTTTATTATTTTCAACATCTTGCCGCTGTCTCAAACCAGGAGGAAACAAATCGGAAGGTGGCGATTTTCCAACCCCGGCAAATGAAACTCGGCTCAGTTCATTGTATTTCGTCGGCGTTAATTCAGACAAATCGTGAACGGCTGTTGGAAGTATATAAAGACCGTTCAATGACAGACCCGGTGTTGGA
>JAEMWC010000064.1:67500-117500 GCA_016490735.1 Pachyseris speciosa
GTACAGGGTTGAACCCTTCTGTTCTCCCCATTTCTCCTCTCGCTAACTGCACAACGAAGTTCCTACTATTTCTATTACCATCTGAAGGAAAAGAAACGAGTTTCATCTGTCAATTATGAGATGCATTCACACCTGTTTTGTATGAAAAAGAAAAAAAAAGGCCAACAATGGTGTTTTGCTCCGTGGTTTTCTTATTTTGATATATACTTTTTTTTTTAATTTTTCCGGCAATTGCAAAATTGTAGAAAATGAAATTTAGGTCGGTGATATTGAACCCTTATAGAATGATTTCTTTGATGCACCTATAACGAGTCTGCAAAATCGATAAAGATATAGTCCGGCAACCGTGATGCTGCTTGCTGCCTTTTTTTTTTTTTTTTTTCCTAAAACAGTATTAAGTTGTATTCTTTATTTACTCATTTCATTTTGATCCAAAATGTTGCCCGTACAGCTTAAGTGAGAAGTGACTTACTGTTACCTTCTCCATCTCCTCCAATCTTTGATACTATCCCAGGCGATGAGTCGTCACGATTTCCTGCAGTAGCTGCAAATAAAATTGTAAATATGTTTTTAAGTAGTGAAAGAGATGGTACCTCTCCAGAAAAAAATAGGTTTATCTGCAACATGAAGTACAGTTGTAACTTCTCGGGCAACAACGATCAGTGACCTGCGGAAGGATGGTACTCTTCAACATACGTAAAAGCTAGGCAAGGACAATGGTCGTGCAGTGGCCCTACCGACGACCCAGGACCGCGGTTAGCTCATATTTTTGCAGCGTGAAGCATTTCTATCTGTTTGTCGACGGGGCTAATATATCACAGGGCCACCTCGCCAAACGACTTTGCTGGTACAAATTTATATACCTGCGTTTATGGAGTTGATGTGGTAGGTTTTTGTTTTTGCCGCAAGCCAATAATTAACAGTTATCCTGTGAAACCGCCCGGAATATCGCCTGATACTCTGCCGACGAGGCCGTAGGCCGAGAAGGGTAAAATCAGGGAATATTCAGCAAGATTGAGCAGGATAATTGTTTTGTTATTGAACGCATTAATAACAATGCACATATTGACTGAGTGTTTTTGCAGAAAAGCTGGAAAACCCACCCTTTTTCTCCGGGACACACAAAATTACGTTTATCGTAGGATATCTGTTGCGTGTGCGCGGCGAATTTTGAGAGCGCCATGCCCATATTTGGGCATTGTCACATTGTGTTGAACAATAATCCTTTGATGTACTGGTGGAAAACTCAACGAGTGAACCATCATAGGACCGAGCTTCCGCATTCAACAGTGATAAATAGACAAAAATACTACCGATTACCTTCATCAAATTGTTTTACTAAACGCTGGTCTAATGGCGACAGCTTGCTTGAATAATCCAAAGCACTATTTGTCAAATGCTGCTCCTCTGAAAAATTCAGAACAGAGAAAACTATAATATGCATACCAAATACGTCATTAACAGATGAAATCAAATTAAAATCAATGAGCTCTTTGAGCCAAGTCGTGAATGTGGTGTTAGAGTAGCTAGAGGTTGGTGATGGTGAATTAAGGCTTAGGATGAGATCTGTCAAATTTAAGTGATAGCTTAAACATGGTTTGTTTCCTTCTCCTGGTGCAACATCTGGTTGCTGCAACACTGAATCTGTAGCCCCTGAAGGCATTACAACTACACACCAGCCGTCAATATCATCATTTTCCTTGGTGTATTATCAACATCAGCAGTGAAAATGTTGTTTTGCAATTTTATATTTTATCCTCTCTAAGAATTTCAAAAGTTTGCAAATCACCACTTGGTGTGTCAGGGTTTTGAAAAAATCCACTCCACTCTTCAGGGGCACTATGCAAACAAACAACTTAAGCCTGGTTTTCACTAGCGACGCAAGCACAAGCGCAAGCATAAGCGCAAGCACAAGAGCGCTTATTTCACTGTGAAAACGGGCTTAAAGCAAGCATAAGCATAAGCACAAGCATAAGCGCAAGGATCAAAATTTGTCCTTTTCCTTATGCTTGCGCTTACGCTTGCGTAGTGTCGTTTTCACTTGGCATAAGCTTCTTATGCTTCCGCTTATGCTTGCGCTTGTGCTTGCGTCGCTCAGAGTGAAAACCAGGCTTTACAAACTTCCTAATTTTCAAGCTGGAAACTCTTCTGGGCACCCCTCCCCCCATCCCCCGCCAAAAAGAAAACTGAAAGTAAAAACTTTTAAACATTCGCAGTGAAATTTGATTTTGATATGCGTTACCGTACGAGGATTTCGTTGTTTACTTAGATCGAATGATAACAAAGTTCCGTGAATTAAGACACTCAGAAAAACAGACATTAAACTTTCCTAAATGAAAACTTATCCGAGATAAGAATGTTGAACATGCCTGAAAATAAACGCGTTCAATTTTCGCCTCGAGCTAACCTACACGACGGTGAAGCAAGCCAGCGAATTTCTAGTCAATTTGAACACCCTGCTGTGAAGCACAATTTATTGACTACATCAGCAAAATTTCGCCAAAGTTGCTTTGAATACAGTGAATCGGCCGATTAAAGATAAAGCACGGTAAAAATTCACATTCAAACCTGTAATTTTTTTGCAAGATGGATTCCTAGAAGCGCTGAAATATTTCCGAGTAAGTCAACAATTCTTGTAATGATTCGCGAAGCACCAAAACACAATCTGTCCTCTAAAAGGGATTTCTTCGCTATGAACTAACTGATTTCCACTGTTTAAGCTGTCGAGTGACCCTTAAAACTTGCTCTCTTGATCTACAGTTTTAAAAAGCTGTGTTTTCCTTCTGAGAACGGCCCACTGCTATCTTGAACTGACTCACTGTGAAATAAACGACAGCCATAATGGCTAGGCTACCTAGGGAGTTAACACCAAAATTTACCCCTTTTCAACAGACAGCTGTAAGTCGTTCATTGCGCTTGCGCGCATTCACGACCTAAAAAGAGCACGAAGCCACTCTTGACAAATTACTTTTGTTTGAGGCTGATTCGAATTTCACTTTTAAAGACCTTCAGACTCGCTCTCAAGTCGGATACCGCAGCGCAAAGCTCACGTGCGCGCCAGAGGTTTGTACAACTCTGGGACTGCGATACAATCTTTTCGCGCGCTCCGATCCCTGATGCAGAACCAGGCTTTCAGGTGAAGGTGCTCTTTGGAATCCGCATCATGTCAAAATGTCTTTTAAACAGAAATTCAACAAAAGGCAAAGAAAAATTATTTGTCAAGATGTCCTCACCTGACTACATAAACATACTTACATACATACATAAACTTTGTTTTTTGTCGAATTTTAAGAGAGGCTATTATAAAAGCTAATTTTTTCCGAGAAAACAATAACAAAAGAAATCAACAAAACACACAATAACTTATAAACTACGATTCTGTACAATATTTACAATTAATCGCTAAAATGAAATAAATCTGTGTACAACATTTCAAAAATACTGTAGGCAGACATTACCAGACATTACCAAATTTACATCAAGTCAAAGCTAGCTAATGCGTTTTTAGAGCATTAAAAACGCATTCGAACAAAGTCCGGCAGTGAGTTCCATTGTTTAGCGGCATGATAAAAAAAGGAGCGAAGGCCATAAGCAATAGTTTTAACTGCAGGGAGTGTCAGAATGTAGTTACCGCGAAAGTTATAGGAGGTTGTACGGAGAGTAAACATATTCCTCATGTAGATAGATACTTAGTTAAAAATAAACTTTAGTTAAAAATAGTTAAAAATAAAATTAATATGTTGTGTATACGTCTGTTATATAGAGAAACACAGTTAACTTTGTCCTAAAAGCATTCAATCTTTAAATGAGTCGCCAATCGCCTTTGAAACCATAGAAATAACCCGTTGAGGTCACTTTGATCTCCCCATTTTAAACCTTGCAGTCACTCCCAATGATTACTGGCATTTTAAGTAGGGCAACTGGCTGTAATTTTGTTTATGAGTGGTTGCGTTACATTACGAAGTGATGCCCAACCATCGAAACAAACAACCGAGCAACATGCGATAATGCGGTAATGCACCGGGATAAAATTCATACCTTGGAAAGCTGGTAGTTGATCTAGAAGGTTAACTTCACTTTTTCTTGCGCCTCCGGTGTCTGAAAGAAAAAGCGCTTTATTCTCAGTTATTATAAGCTAACGCTGGCCTATCTGGTTTATTGGAAGTCCATATTTTTTGCTGTTTTTATCCTTACGTATCTTTTGTCTGATCAAGCACACATGGTAAATTACAGGGCACAACGCAATCGCTTAAATGTTGCTTGACTAACCTGGTTTTTCAGCCTTTTCAATATCTTCTGGTTTTATTCCAATGAGGGCAGACCGAGCTGTTTTGTCTGCTGGCAGAGTAGGGCTTTTCCTTTCATTTTGACCTCTTGCTTCTTTCCCTAGAGATTCTATAACAACAGTTTGACATATTTTAAGCTTTACCTCAAATTCAGTCGAACAAGAGACATTCTCAGAGATTGAAATAACGTTTGAAACTCACCGTCAGCCGATGTCAACAGTAATAGCACTAACAGATGTGAACCTTGCATTTTCCTCATCGCGTCAGCAGCCTATAGGTCCTCGCCACTGAAACGTGGCTGTGTTTTTCCTGCTTTTTTATAATAGTTCATAAAAAATTATTCAGTTAACACTTGACTTAGTGGTCTTGAGGAGAGCTGTAATGGACATGAATTACATGTAGGCGAATGCCTGTAGCTTAAACGCCAAGTGAATAAAGGGGGTTAGTTTCTAAAGAAACTGTGATGCTGGGTCGGTGGGGAAGTGAAACACGAAAATTTGGTTTATCAACGGACTCGATAATGTAAATTGGGATTGAAAAAGCTGACGTTTCGAGCGTTAGCCCTTTGTCATAGCGAATCATGTGTTGTGTATGGGTTTTGTTAGGCCCCAGTTTGGGTGTCATAGTTTTGTCTCACCGTTAAACTTTGCTTCGGAGTGCTGAACTCAGCATAAAACTTTTTAAAACGAGTTTCCATTTGATTTTATTTTCTAGTTCAGGGGTGTTTGAGATATTGGAACACCAAGGCAAACAAAAAATTCTGTCTAGCAAGAAATAGCAAGAAATATATAATTTGTGCAACCTGTGGATATGGGATTTATCACATTAAAGACTATGGAAGTCACGAACAAAACAAGCAATTGTTAAAGAAACTCTGGTAAAATTGAACATGATTCCGTGATTATCCGCGCAGAGCTCTACCAAATGCGCTATCAGCCGGCAGAAAAGAAAGTGACCAACAAGTGAACAGCTGCCAGTTGGATTGATAGCTCAGTTGGTATAGCGCTGTAACGGAAATCACTTAGTTATGAGTTCCAATCCCGTTCAGTCGTGACTTTTTTTGTAACTGGGTTTTACTATATTGTATTTTTACTTCAAAGTTTTTTCTTCCGCCTAAACGAAAAGTACCCGGAAGGAATTATACATGGCATTCAAAATCCTGGAGAGTTTGAAGGCCTCGATGAATACATCTGTTAGTTTCATTTATTCAGTTTCATTCATTAATGTAATGGCACGGCGTTTGATGGTTACCCGTATAGAAAATACTGGCAAAAATGAAATAATTTCGGCGCTTTTTTATTCTATGATCAAGAGGGCGCTTGATTTCTACCATAGCAGGTTTTTACGTTAAAAAGGTTACTATTCCCTTTCTTAGGGTTTCCTTCCTTTCTAAAACTTCAAGCGAAACTGAGCTTAATACAGCGCTTCGTAAGTTATCGGTAGTAAGTACCAGAATACATATTACCACGTTTCAGGTCAGACCACAAGTAAGGGAAGGTTAATATCAGCTGATTTCTGCCGATATGATAATATTTTGAACAGACGCGTCGGTACAAACGTAATAGAAAACTTACCTGTCACATTTCCAGCTTATTTCAACGACATGGCATACTGGGATTTCTCCGTTGATGAGAGAGGTCCATTTTTGCTAGTGAAGAGGGGTTTGAGTTAATTATGCAAGACCCTTTTACGCAGGTGCTTTATCCATGACATAGTTAGGCCTCGAGAATTCCACGGTTCACGGTTTAAAAGAGGAGCAGATAGTTAGACCAACTGGTGCAAGTTATGGTCCAACAGTCATATTGTGTTGAACTTCTTGGATAGTTTTCGCTTTCAAATAAGTCAAAAAAATGTTCCGGTCACTGAAATTGATCTTAAGGATCGAATGAATAAACTTAGTTCGGCAGGCAAATTATGTACACGCAGTAGGGGGATATTATGCCGGTCTGTAATGGAAACTTTCAATAGAAATCACTGGTGGTTATGACTGATCAATTTAAAACAAGCAGGTTATCAGATTGAATTAACGTGCGGAATGTTCGTTAACATCTTAACTTTTTTGTATCAGAGCGTCCCAAGATCATTATCCTAAATTTACCTTACCCTGTCTAGTATACGAAGTCTTTGAAAATTGCTTTTCTTTCAACGAAAACCGTCCTCAGGTTATGTCAACCCCAAAACAAAAAATGTCACCATAAAGAGGAGTTATCTGATTCGAATAAAAACAAACGCCTTTGTAAACAACAAAGAAGTCTCTTCCACTACTATTAGGCTATCTTTCACTCCCTCAGCAATAAAGTGCACCAGTACGCCAGGTAAAAGCTGATCTGATATCGCCGTCTGTATCGTAGGATTGGCTACTTGCAAAAGTAGTCCCCTTTTCAAAAAAGGTAAACCTTGCTTCTTTTAAAGGGAGCTAGTGGAAAACCTCTGACTATTTGCCTGCCCTCCATCTTTTCAAAAACTCGTTAGCACAAAAAAAAAAACACTTGCCAACTTACCACTGATAACAACATCAATCTATATTTGTACTCTTCTTGCCTTATTTTACAATTTACAACGTGAAATAAATTTATATTTAGATTGTAGAGTTTGCCCGCTGGTCATCTAGACTTTCAAAACATTCACACACGCCAGCCGTTGCACTTTGCTATCTTAAGCTTTCACAGTTGTGGTCACCCAAGTGTGACGCGACATCCTTTTTAAAGGCCATTCAGGATGTCAGTTTATTTCACATAGGTGAGAACCTGCTATGGGAAACTTCGTGACGAATGCTGACTGAAAACCTGATAACGGGACTACTTCATTTAATACAAAACCTTGGAAAGCTGTTGCTTAGCAGCACCTTGTTGTTGGTCAGACCTTGTCTAATTGGGAATGCTGCAACAAATGAATTACTTGATGAAGATATTACTTTGTCTACTTAAAAGAAATTACTACTAGAGTATCGCTTATTCATTCATTGACAGATTTTTCAATAGCAGGTAAACAGGCAATAGGACCTGATGTCCCCTACTAGGCCTATTTACCCCAACCCCAATATAGAACAACCATACCCAACTCACAATTTAGTAAAAAATGAAGAAGTCAAACAAACAAAACTAGTCATAAAGTCGACAAGAACGCGCCTGTAAAAGATTACTTCGGCGACATATGTGGCAGACAGTTTTGTAGAATCTTTTATTGTCTGCAAGACATATATAGTACCGTGCATTTGTTCATGACACGGACTATGCGGGGCCTTGGAAATCTTTTACCAGAAGTGCAACAATACTGGAATGGGCTCCATTTTGCTTACTCTTTAATTTTCCTCTTCTACGCTGAAGTAAATAATTATTACTTCAATGTTTTTAGTTCCTTTGGAATTCCTTTATTTCGTTCTGGATAGCGGCCACAACAGGACGTTTATTTTAAATATTTTTCCTTTGGTGTATTCTTTATATTTGCAAATCTATTTACATGACGAAGCTAAACAAATTAATAATAAAACTAACAAGTAAATTGGTAAAGATTTTGTTAAGGTTAAGAGAAAAGCATGAGGAAAATTAATATTTATTGTGGACACAGGAACATCATCATCATTTTCACATTCACATCTGAATATTTGAACTTTTCAAGTTCGGAAACATGTAATAAGCGGCTGGGTGGAAAAATCAGTCAGTTGGTGATCTTGCTGAATACACGAGTCACTTTTTTAGCTGTCTAGAAAGAACAGCGTTCTATTTACCAGCTCATTGCCAAATTGATCATTTGCAGTCTCAGGTTGTCAAAGAACATTTTTGAAGAGAAAGAAGCGTTTTCGATGATTAGGATATTTCCGCCCTGTAGGATAAATTTCGATAATTCGCCATTGCGAAACTGACTTTTATACCATATCTGAAACCTGTTGTGTTCTCTTGAATATTGTGGCGTAAACATCCTCAGTCATTTTTCCTTTATTTAGAACATTTTCCCTCAGCCTCCGTCGATCGTTTCCGGGTGGTCTGTACAAGGCCACCACAAACAGATCATTTGTAGCTACATCCTTAGCACAGCCCATTCCGATTTCTTTAGTGTCTCTCCACACCATTTGTGTAAAAGCATCGGTCTGCGGTGTGACTCTCGGGTACGAGTAGCTATAGTTACTTGATTCGCTATACCAGATATCCGTTGCCACGGATCCTGCATCGTTGAATGGAACTCCTGTTATCTTAGCCACATTCTCACCAAATCCCATGGCAGTGGCCACTTCTGATCGCTCTACCATTCCCCTCATGGCCATGTCATACGCCAGCCTTTCTGCCTCAGTGGCAAGTTCATCAGACCAACGGAGTTTTGAGGCATGGTGTTGGTCGCGATAGTGGTTATGAACTTGCAGTGCCTTTTCTGCGAATGTTTCAAGATCTACGACGAAAAAAAGGAAAGTGTGATATTTGAAAGATAATACATATCCTTCAGAGGCAGCTACGCTGGTTTGATTTATTAAGCTTCTGCATTCTCCAGCCAATGGGATTTATACTGTAATCGTTATAATCCCCATTTGACAGCTCAGTTTGACTGCAAGTGAAATTAAATTAAAATGATTGCCGTCTATAATAAGTTCATTGTGGAGCACTGTGGAAAACAAAACATCTAACATTTATACCAAATTATATCGGGGACGCGAGTAGCGTATGTATTTTCCATATCCTCAGTAGTGAAGATATGGACGACGACATTTTCGACAAAAAGTACGATACATACATTCCAGAAGTTCAAAGGAGCGGGAATGATACTAATACAAAGACGACACCTTCAAAGGGATTGAGCCAAGTGCCCGACGATGCCTTCAGGAAAAGATACTGAACGACAACGATACTTTTCTCAAAGAACAAGTGGAAAACAAACAAACAAACAAACAAAAACCCGTAAACAAAGGAAAGAAACAAACAAATATAGACCGTTGAAAAAGGCGACAAGTCAACGAAACAAGACAAGACAAAGAAATAAAGTAGTTTTACCGGGTGGGTCTGATTGAAATAACACGCCAAGATTACTGTTTGGATGAAAAATTATCTAAGGTGGCACTAACTCGGACACCCTACTGAGGCGTTTTGTGCTAATGTTATTCTGGTAGCGTATTCAGTATATACCGCACATATCACATACTCTCATTTACAGTTTTACCCTTCTGAAGAGTTTTAGAGTGACCGCATCCGACAAAATACAGTGGAACATTTACGCAGTATTAATCCGGAGAAAGAACGATGTAGTTTTGCGCTGATTCCATTTTCGTTTTCCCAAAAAATGATAGTAGACGAGATCACGACAATGGGGCAGTTGAGCTCAACAAAAAACCCAGGAAATCTCAACGACATTTTTAAAAACGTCCTCTACCTATTCAGGTGTGGAGGGGGTATTTAAGGCTGAATTTTAACTCAGTCACGTTTTGAAAATGTTTTAAGGTGATGTGATGAGCATACCTTCCTGTATGTGATCAACTGTGCTTGTTTGTTCCTTGTTCCTTGGGGTTCCAAGCTCTGTTGCGGACTCAAACAATACATTTGCTGACGGACCGAGTCTTTTTGTGGGGGAAATTGATTTTGTGATTGGCTCCAAGTCTTTAAACGGGTCAAAAATGGCATTTTCATGTTCAAGAGCTGTAGCAGTTCTTGCGAATGAGGACACTTTCCCCAATTTCCTGGCAAGAACTGGTTGCTTTTGATTCAGCTGAACTTCATTTATCGCGGTTGGGTCATTTCTCATTCCTCGCACACTACCAGTGTTTGTTTTTTCAGCGACCTTTGGCTCATCGCTTACAATGGACGCTAGATGATCGCTTACCACATTTTGCGGTTGATCGGCTACTATAGAGCCTTTATTTTGCGGATGTCCAATTAGCTGCTTGCTTTGTAAAGTTTTGATGCTTGACTGCACCGCCTTTAATAACTTCTGGACAGCTTCTGCAAATGCAGCGGTGGTTGGTGCACTGGACTGGGGCTTCTTAGCAGTACTATCAGGTTGTTTTGCAGCACTTCCTTTCAACGATGGCAAAATCCTGACACTGTACCCCACTCTGCTAGTGGGTCTGCTCTTTAAATCACCTGTTTGATCGTCATTATTCATCTCGCTGTTTGAGTGGCCCTCTGTGTTTCTCTCATTGGTTTCGATGGCTAGTGGACCAGCATCGTTCAGTTTACCTAAAGTGTCCACAGTACCAGCGCTAGATTTTTCAGCGTCTGTCTCTTTTTCTTCTTCTTGCTCATCTTCCATGGTTTGTTGAGGAACTATTTGTTCTCCCGACTTTGGAATTTTTAAAAGAACCCAAGACTTTCGATTACCTCGGACATCAACTTTCTTGTGAGAGGGCCAAAAGCGTCGGGGAATCGCTGGAGGCTTTACTTGCCGATTATGCATGCTTTGCAAATAATTTTTCAATTCTTCCTTGGCCATTGATTTTATGAGATCACTGACAGCTTTTGCAAGTGCGAACGAAAACGACTTTTTGCGATGTTTTCTTGTTGCCATTCCCTTTTCCTTATCAAATTGTTTCATTTGTGTCGCAAGTTTAATGCTTGGACTGGCGACAACTGAATTTGCCGCTGGCAATATTCTTGATGTTGGATTATTGTGGAACGTTGTATACGCAGGTTTCATCACAAGGGGAGCCTTATGTCCAAACAATAGTCTCAATATTGAAACCCCTAGTTCCGTGGGGTTAATGAGTTCTGTGTGAATGGTCGACTTGCGTTCTCCTCCCGAACTCTCTTGAGATAACGAGGCGTTTAAAAATCTCAGTACATTAGATAGCCCACCAAGCTGCGCGGTTATGTTGAGGGGATCAGAACCTTGAGTGGTGTGTTTTGCACTGACATTTTTATCCTTGTCAAGAAGGACTTTGGCAAGAGTTAGGGCGTTTGAATCCTTCTCAAAATGATTTCTGTCATCAAACAACAAACCAATTGCAGTAAGAAGAGTGCGTGACATTAGAAGCCTCTTCTCAGACGGTGCTTTGCCATTTAGAGCTGAAGGTAAGGCTATTGAAGTTCGTTTTTGGGACACACTTTCTGAAATAGACGATCGTGCTATGTCATCTCTTCTTATAGTTCTTCGTGCTTGATGCCTCCTCCTTGACATATCATGTTTTTTGCTCCTCGACTTTCGAGACCTCTTGTCTTCCAAAATGTCCGAAGACAAGGCGAGTTCTTTCACTAACAGCTCATTTTGTACTGTTTCCTTTTTATTACTAGCTGGAAATGAAGCACGTTTTCGCGATGTTAGTTTTTTCTCCGTTGCAAATGTTCTTTTTATTTCTCGGAGCCTGGTTGTTGTTGGATGGTCTCTTTTGCTCCCTCGTTTAAGACTTTTCCTGTTCTCTGTTTTAGAAGCATGGTGTACCTTTTTCTCCGCCTTTCTTAAGCCTAAAAAGAATATACGCATCTATTTATTTGTTCGTTGTTCTTTATATAGTAAAAGAGTGAAGTAGAAATAGTGCATTTGTATTCTCAGTGTTAAGAAGTTTGATCATATTTCTATCGTCCAAAAAAAAAAGGGTCTTAAAGGAAATATCGAAAGAAAAAAGAATGTCTAAAGTTCAACTCCTAGTTTAACTTAAGAATTCCTTTGATATTAAGTTTAAATAATGTAGATATCGCCAGTAATTTCTAACAAGCACATTGTTGTAGGTTGCATATCGAACCCAGAAACGTCTAATTTTCATCTGTTCGCAGTAGTTGCAAATTTTGCCAGCGACTGAGTTCATAATACCGTAATTACATAAAACGGTTAATACTACAAGACCTTACCTAAGACAAGGACAGTATGCGCCAACGTTATAGTTAGCAGCAGGGCTGAAATTTTCAAATTCATTTGTTCATGGGACTCAAAAGGCTGTGAAAGGTAAGGGCAATGTATCAATTTTTATACGTCTGTTGTTTCTGGAACAAATGAGTAAAGTACTGTTATGAGACTACATGAAACGAAGATCAAATAAACTAAACACTACTGTGGTTTACTTTTATGGGGAGGTTTTCATTTAGCCTTATAATTTCAGAAAAGGATGGCTATGTTTGACCCATTTGGCTATTAAGCCTTACAAATGGTAAGCGCTTTTATACATAAAAAAAAGCTCCTCCTAATCTGGCAGTTGTCTCCGCTTTCAACAGAATACTCATGTCCAGTCTTAATGCATGGAAAGTAGATAACCGTAAAAAAACAACGCATGCATCACGCCTTAACCACTGGAATTTGTAAATTAAACTGGTCTTTCTGTGTTTCGAAGATCTTAAAAAAGAAAATACAACATGCATTTTTCCTTAGCTATGGAGAAATCGATGCCAAAGTCTTTGCTTTTAATGATATCCCTTTCTGGATCTAAATAACCGTATCAGATAAACAGGTAACTTACCTGTTCTCACTCATAATTATTCATATTCGAAGCCGTGATTCCTTTTTTTTCCAGTCAAAACAGAAAAATAAAACTTCCAGAAGTCCAAAGACTGTGTATTAACAAGCCATTAGCCACTAAGCCTATTCCAATTCAACCCATGTATATCATGAGCGCGTCGTCGAAGAAAGGTAGATAAGAATAAATACTGACTCACTACCTTCGCCAAAGGGAGAATGAAATCATGCGATTGGTCCGTGGATCAAGGTACAAGAGTAAGGCAGGTGCCTGCTTTGTTTTGACTATATTTTCCAGCTGTTTAATGAAGAGAATATCAACCTGTAACTTCACTTAACGCTTCAAAAGTTCCGGTTTTTCTGTTCTGATGGCAGAATAATGTCGAGTGTCCGGTCCACCTATGGACCAGTCAACCTTTTAAAGAAAAAGACACACTCGAATGCCAAATTCTATACTGTACTAGAAGCTGAAAATCTCTATCCTGATCCAGAATCGCTTTAACTTTAACTTTGACCATCTTCCAAGTAACCAGATTTCTGATTTCAAGCGTTTCATACTATCGGTTGTAACAAAAATTGGATAATTTTTAACTGCTGCGAAGCTGACGAGCATGAATCTAACGTGCGGTGCATGAGGTATGTATACTCACGGCAAATTTATATAAATAGGGTCCTTCATTTTTGTGTAAAATGCATTAACTACAATTTGATGCCGTCAATTTCCATAGATCTCCTTTTCAAGTCATGAATTGTTTACCTATTGGACGGAATTTTGTCTGCAATTTCTGGAAGTCCAAAACAGTCCGGGTTGTTCTAAAAAGTGAACCTTTTTACCGCAAATATAATACTTCAGTACCTATTCCAAAGATATTTAGCCTTTATTACTATTTTTGAACTTTTTTTATGGGCGTCAAAACTTAGCATCGATAAACTTAGCATCATTTGGTACTCGAGCGAGAGTCACAAACTTCTTTGCATGCATGTTGACAAAGACCGTCTTACTGTGATGCCAATCAGTTTGTGACAACAAATCAGGAATAGACCCATCCCCTTTACTAGCTCGGTCGTATGACAGATGGTGGCTTAAATTTGCAAGTTTTACAGCCTTTAAAAAGTCAAGATTTGGTTAAAAAAAAAGAGGCACAATCAGTCGCAATGCATTTCGAATAGGAATTTATTTCTCTTTTAAGTTTTGTCAGAATGTCATAATAATATGTGAATAGCCCCAACTTGTTTTTTGCAATTATCACAGCCGAAAAACCCACTACAATAACCGAATTCCGCTGCATAGCACCGTTTATTTGGCAACAAAGCCCAAAATGCCAGTCTTTTGACCAAACAACAACACCTAAAGTTACGCATTTTTGTGGTCCACTTTTTAATCAAAAACATTGCCCAAAAATCAAAATTCGACATTTACAGCAAACCTTAAGGCCAGACCTAGTAACTGGATGAAAATTTAACTCTCACTTTCTCCGCGGGCCACGCTTTAGCCATTTTATTGGAGCCTGTCTCACATATCTCAAGTTGCGACGTAAATAAGTCGTTCTCTCACTTTTATAAAACCATAAATCATGTAGTTAATAAACATGCACCGCTCAGGGATGCTTCAGTGAGAAAACTAAAAATGCTAACTAAACCTTGGCTAACTGCTGGACTAAGGAAATCTATAAAGGTGAAGAATAAATTGTTCTTTGAATCAAACTGGCCGAAATATAAAATGTATAGAAATAAGTTAACAACCCTTATTCGATTGAGCAAACAACGTCACTATCAAAGGTTTTTTGACTCTAACATAAAAAATACACGATCGACATGGAAAGGTATTAACGAAATATTAGGAGATACGAAGAAAAGGAAGAAATCAAAAAGAATTAACTTCATTCGTTCTAACGAGCATAGCGTTTTATGAATGATATTCTTTATGATTTACAATATGGCTTTCGCAATAAACATAGTACCCAGCACGCGATTCTTGATATTGTGAACTCCATACATTCTAATATGGACAATAGAAAGTACTCTTGTGGAATATTTTTAGATCTTAAGAAAGCATTTGATACCGTTAACCATGAGATTCTTTTGACTAAACTTGAACACTATGGAATAAGAGGAGTTATAAATTCTTGGTTTAGATCATATCTTTCGGATCGCCGACAGTCGATTGAAATAGAGAAATGCATATCTGAAAATGAAACGATCGTATGTGGAGTGCCTCAGGGCTCTGTACTTGGACCCTTGTTATTTTTGTTGTATATTAATGACATCCATAAATCGTCCAAGGAATTTACTTTTCATCTATTCGCAGATGATACAAGTCTAACTTATGCAAATGACAACTTACGTACTCTTGAACTAACTGTCAATGATGAACTTGAGAAAGTAAGTGCATGGCTTAATGCTAACAAACTAACGCTCAACGTCAAAAAGTCTAATTATGTAATTTTTCGTCCGCGCCAAAAAAAAAATACTTTTCATTCCTCAAATTAAGATTTTTAATCCAACTTTAAATACTCGATTAACTCTAGAGATGAAGGACTTTGTTACTTATTTGGGCATAATGATTGATTCTGAACTATCATGGAAGCATCATATTGACTTTATCTGTCACAAAATTAGTAGATCGGTTGGAATAATTGCTAAAATGAGGCATTACATTCCACGGCATCTTCTTTTAAATTTATATCATACACCTATTTCTCCTTATTTAAATTATGGTATCTGTGCATGGGGCAACTGTCCACAGACCTACCTCAATAAGATACTTGTTCTGCAAAAACGTGCTATAAGATTGATCTATTTTTCTAAACCCAGAGACCATGCAATCCCTTTTTTTATTGAAGCAAACTGCCTTCCTTTGCAGTCCTTGTTTTTTCAACAGCTAAGCTATTTAATGTATGACATTCATGCTAAGACAGCTCCTAAAAGTCTTCTCGATAAGTTTGCGAAAATCAATACAAAACATCATGATTATAATACGCGATTATCTACAAAAGAATGCTTCTCTGTTAAATTCTCTAGAACCGAAAAAATGAAAAAATCTTTTACTAGAATTGGTGTGTCTATTTGGAATTCTATTCCACTTTCTGTTAAGACTCTTAAAGTTTCTAATTTTCGTAAAAAATTAAATCACTACTCCTTAATGTTCTAGGTAATGAAGATAATTATTTGAATGTTAATTATTTAATAGAATATTTTGTGAAGTTAACCTGATATGTTGTATATACTCCCAGTCGTAATTTTAGTCTTTTTCAAATAACAAAATCCCTTGTACTTGAATTTATATGTAAGGTGTTTTCTTTCTGTATGCCTTTGTAATTCTCTTTTGTTTTTGTAATTTAATAACGCCTAAATTAAAGTCTTGTCCTGCCTAGATTAGCATTATAACTATTTGCAGGACATGAAGTATTGTAAACTTTATATTTCTTTAAATAAATACATTGTTGTTGTTGTTGTTGCCTTGTTCATGCCCGAAACGAATTCTGGGAAATTCAGCCATACCACGAGCATAGAACTCCTCCATTTCCTATTTCAAGGTTTTAAGTGTCGGACCACCCAGTACAACTAGCAAGATATAGGATCCATTGAACTTTTCACCATTCAAAACTAGCCAAAATTCCCTTGGTAGGTCCTGGGGTTCATCCTCAAAACGACCAGAGAGACAACTTCAATCGTGAACCGCCATACGTCCTACGAAGCATGTTTGGCGTCTCACTCAGCATGAAACCACCTCTCTCCTCTGTTTTCTTCCAGAGGCTTGCCTTTACCCACATTCTATCTTAGGCCTGTTTCAAACGTCATGCTACTGCCGTGCTAAGCTGGCTCGACTGCCGCACGACTCCAGCACAACTTCGTTTTAGACGTCGAATTTAATTCTGTCGGATAAAAAGCTGTTGCCCAATCTCTTACTCAGAGTCGTCGGGTGCCGTAATCAAAACACTGAGCAGCCATTGTACGAAGCAAATCCAAATTGCTAATTTATGAATTGAGTTCGACACGGCAGTAGCACGACGTTTGAAACCAATTCGTGCTACTGCCGTGTAGCACGGCAAGCCTTGCCGTGCTACACGGCAGTAGCACGACTTGGTTTCAAACGTCGTGCTTGAGTCGAATTTAATTCGATTAATTGAGTTCGACACGGCAGTAGCACGACGTTTGAAACGGGCCTTAATGATGCCAGCCTGGAGGCTTGTGCAGAGGAAAATGGCTCGAAAAACGCTTAAAAAGGCGACTAACGTACCGGAATCAAGCTTGCTGACTCAGAGCAGCGACCGCTTATGTGCGTGACGTCACACCTTAGTTCGAGCCCACAGTGCCACAACTCCGCAGTTATTTCCATCGCAACTACTTATATGGAGAAGATTAGTGCTCTAGACTTAATATCACCAAAACGTTACTAAAACCCAAATGTAATAACTCAGGACGCAAAGGGTTAAGGGCTTATTCGTAAATGGAGTTAACTCTTTGAAATGAATTAGGAGAACTGCTGGAAATTGACCGATACTCAAAATTGGTGTGTCGGCATTCACGAAATTTCTGCTCTAGACGGCCAGTTCTCACAACTACAAAGCACCCTAAATTAATTTTGAGTACAGTTAATAAACCACTGTGAATTCACTACAGGTTCACCCTCTGAATATCTTTTAAATATTTCACGTATGTTAAAGGAATTAGGTAATACGGCTACTATTTCATCTTAAAACAAACTGCATTCTAAGTCTGACGATTGGTTTATTCGAGACAGCGAGAGAAGCAATTCTCTGCAAACTTGAGGCTTTCTTAAAGGAGCACGGTCACGATATTTTGGGTCATTATTACAGAGATAAAAAATGCATTTAAATAATGCGAAACAGTGAAATAACAAATTTTCAGGGAAGCGAAGCACCAAAGAGGCAAGAATAAATGCAAATATGGCGAGGATGTTGAAGGATGGAGAAGATTGAAACGGATTACAAATTACGTTTTTGAAAAATTTAACTTTTTTAGCCTAAATTTTTCAAAATGGTAATCATCCTTCACCGCGTAGCTGCCCGAATGCCCGTCATTTGTCCATTTATACATGCGTTTGACGGCGGACGCAGAATTATGATTGGTTAATTTGGACATAAAAACTCGGAAGGGAATTAAAGTAATCACAACAAAGAAAGCTTCAGCAGCTTTAAACTTCATCGCAAGTTGCGAATTTATCTTGAAACCGGATCAAGATATGAACGTAAAGAAATTTCCCGGATGGCTGCCTTTTATAGTTGACAGCCTTGGTCCTCTAAGTTGATGTCTCCTTTTACAGGGAGAGAAAATCGCACACAACATACCCTAACGACTGCATACTAAATGAAACGTACATTCTTAGCTTGAACCTTTCTTACCATCTCTCTCTTTTAAAAAGACGAGATACTTCACATATGTGCTTTATATTTTCCTGTATCTTGTGTAACCGCTTTTCATAAACCATTGTAAACAATTCATTGAGTTTTATTTTATTTCATATACGTCGCGGGTGGTTCGCCGCGGAACAATTGTATTTCTTATGTGCTATAGGAAAAGCCTACCACAGCTCTAATTTTATTGGACAAGAAGCTAATTTTAATGCATTGTTGGCCTCAAGTTAGTGAACTTTATTAATTAAATTTCCTTTATTAAAATAACGGCGATTTGATTTAAGTTTATTGATTCGTCACTTGTAGTCAAATGGTTACTTTTCATTGCGCGTGAAAATCATTTACTAAACTATGACAATCTTGTTCCTTCCTCCCTCAGTTTTCTCGCCATATCCGGTAGATGAGTACTGCATGTCTGTTGCTATCAAGTTGAAATTCTGTTAAAAGAAACGAACGTAAAATAAGTAAACAAGATGCACTGAGCATTGGACTATTAGCCAGAGGCGAACCGATTAACCTTCATACGAGCCGACCGTAAGGGGATCGGCCAGGTTGACATGAGAAAATTTCAGCCCGGTTAGCTGCTCTTCCACTGGAGACTTGATGAAATCATTCGGCAACTGTAACGCAACCACAGACCGGAACATAGATTCATCGCTTGGTAACGAATTTGTTTAGCAGCCAGGGTCGAAATCAATGTTTTTTCTTATAGGTCATTTTTGACTTGTATTCAAACCAACAGTCCATGAACTGGCATTTCCTTTCTGTTCAATTCGAACTGGAACTGAGAAATCTGCTCGTTGGCCGACAATCATTTTTTCTGGCAGCCATGGTTGAAAACGATTTCAAGACCGCGTTCCGTTTTACCCGGCGACCTTTACAAAGCATGCGTGGTTGTAAAACAGCCAGGAAACCGGGCTGGAGTGTTGCACATCCAAATTTTGTCAAAGCCAACAGTGGTGTGGTGAGATCTCGAAAATCGAGGCAGCCCGGCGAACCAGGCTGAAATAAGCAGGCCGTGATTGAAAGTTGGAAACAAGAAACCATGAAAACACGTTGTGACTCTTGTCCTGCACTGACGCAGCTTTAATTGGTATAAAAGAACGAGTGTTTTTGGAACAACGAGTGCTTTCTAGGAATCACAACAAAGCATTACTTGATGTCACTAGCATAATGCCTGCGTATCTGGAATGACAGCCAGTTAAGGGATAAGGAAAACCAGGACTATATTTATGTTGTTCGCTTAAAGAATAAGATTCTGTCAGTTTACCTGGCCGGGTATAACTTCAGCATTTCTCAACTTAATGCCGTCGACAATGGGCAAGGGAAAACCCATTTCGGCGATTTCTGAAATAAGAAAGGAAAATTAATGAAATAAATGACCTAACTCAGTTAACCCTTAGAGTACTGAGCCCGGATATTTCCAGGTATTGTGGACTAACAGGTCGTAGCGTTTGCAGTTGTAACACCTCTGAGGTCATAATATTAGGTAACTGTGTTGTTGCGTGGCTGAGGAGGGGAAACAAACACAGAACTTTGGCCACCGTGAAGAGATCTGAGAACCTGCGTTTCAAGAGTTAGCCCTTAGACTTAGCGGAATACTCCAATTACACTTTTGAGCATAAAATTGTAGTTAGCTGTGCTACAGCAGGATTTTGGCTGCCTTATGCCCTTAACAGAGATATGTACGTTTATGACATGGCGAGCAAGAAAGTGTCCTTTGTATAATTAAAGGCGTTTGTGTAACCAACTATATTGTTAGTAACTCACTACAAATAGTTATATTGTAAGACACCAGTTGAGTTCTTTAATATACGTAGGCTTGACAAGCTGCCTATCGTTGGAGACTGACTTACTCCTTTGAGATCAAGAAAAAGCGTACTTAATTCCCCACTAAAGAGAAATAGATTATCTTAGAAGGACGTTTGTTCCTCACTGTTCAGTTGAGTGCGGATGAGTTTGTCTGCAAATACATCCAGAAATAACTGCAGAAGCTTCACGTCCACCTGCAAATTGAAGTTGAAACCTTAGTCACACCGCGCAGCCTTACTAAATCAGTACTGAGAATGAATATATGAAAATCATATGAACTACGGATTAATGATTGAATATGTGAATGATCATCGCAGTTATGAACACTACTTAAGCAGCAGTGAAAATAAAGCCTGCTTTAAGTCTGCCTTAAGCAGAAGAACGTGTACTGGAATGTCTCTGTTGGTTTGAAGTGGGTTCTCATGTCGAGAACTGACTCTTTGTTGAATATTTCTCCCTTATAAATTGTTGTACTCTAAGAAAGTCGGTTTTGTACATGATATTTCTGTGAGGATGACTGGCAGCCAAGGATCCAAGCGAAGAAAGAGCAAGGAAGTGGCAGGCTGGTTACGAGTGTTGCTCTATTTGCAGATAAGTTTATTTTCAAAGCAACGTTTGTGGGGGATTATCTTCAGCATCTTGAAGTGCTGGAATTTAAGAAGAAAAGGCGAAGGAAAGTAGGGAGGCAAAAGCTAAATCATAGGAGGATTATCCTTGGACTGAGCAGTGTAAAGATGTAACCAAGCTTAAAAAGCTACATGTTCCAGAACTAAACAAATACTTAAATCACCACGGTCACCACGCGCTGAAGCAAATTTGAAGAGCAGCAAGAGTGAGAAAGTAAAGCCCGGGGAGGGTACTTTTGGTGGGGGTGTGCGGCCCGCTTCCTAAAACCCTTACCCTATTTCAGACCAAAATCTGCGATTTTCCCCACCCTATTTCAGACCTGACCAAAAATTCGATACCATATTTTAGACCTATTTCACGTACACGGTTGGCGTAAACACAATTAAAAGACAAAAAGGAAGGGATTTTGTTGATGGTCTTATCACCTAAATGATGAAGAAGTAGCTTCTTTGAAAAAACATATCAAATTCAAGACTGGAGTGCACAAATTATACCCTATTTCAGACCAAAATGGTCAAAATCGATACCCTATTTCAGACCAAAATGGCTAAAAAACCATACCCTTTGGGGCCGCACATACCTATATAGCCCATATACCGGAGTACCCCCCCCCCTCCCCCACCCATCTGCCGGGAAGTAAAGGCAATTGTAAGACATTGCTTGCAGCAGATGAGCTCCTCCCAGAGCTGGCCAACCAACACTGAGAAATGCCAAGACATTGACACAATTGATGAGGATGAATTCACAATGATGAGTATCACTGAAAGTGATGTCATTCACTCTGGGGGAATGCATTTCCAGCCATTTCAGAGGACTTTAATTTAAAATTTCCTGGGGCAGCATGCCCCCGGACGGACTCCCCTAGTTCACTCACGCTAATGCGTTCGAAGTGAGACCCCCCCCCCCCCCAGTTGCAAACTTGCTGCGCGGGCCCTGGGCTCTCTCTAGTATAGAAATTGGAAATATTGTCTTCATAGCAAGCACAATCACGTGAATTAGGGAATAACAGAAAATATTAAGAAAAGGTCAACTCTTGGGAGAGGGTTACTTTTTTAGGGGGGTCATCCGAAAAAATTACCTCTTTAAGGGGGGGGATGTGAAAAAAATTGGCAAGCTGAGGGGGGGTCATGCCATTATTAAATGGTGCTTCCCAAAATCCCACCAGCCCCCCTCCCCCTCCGTCGCAAAAAATGAACGGTCCCTTAAGTAGTGTTCGTAACTGCGATGGTCATTCACATATTCAATTATTAAATCAGTACTGTTGTGGAAGAGCGGTATCCATGGCAAGGAATGAGGGACACGAGGGGCAGAGTTACTTCACAGCAGTCTCGAGAGCTGTCAATTACTCTCTCTCTTTGGCGAGATGCTATTGGATGGTCGGTGCTAAAGAAATGTGCAGGCGGTCCAAAATGTAAAAATAAATAAATAAATAAATAAATAAATAAATAAATATCGGACATTCTTGGCTTATGAAAGTGTATGTACTTCGATCGAGCACGGACGTATTTAAAATTTGATTTTCTCCTGTTTAATTTTCCCGCGATCTCGCCGGATTTGTTGTCATTTTTCAGTCTTTCACCGAGGATTTCTATCCGTAAAAAGCCTGGGAAAGAGAAGGAAGAGCTACCAAGAACAAAATGGCGAGGCTTGCACTTGCGAAACTTCGGGGAGAAGCGAAACATCCACAGCACTTATGGCGCTTCTATTAAGACTTATCTTCATTCAAACTTCAATGCTGATTACCGTGGTGAACCGAAACTTTGACAGAAAAACAGTTCCATGGATGTGAACTACATTGGTTTGGAACAATAATTCTGATTGATACCAGGGAATTCGTTCCCGTACGAGCTTTCAAAGCAGATTTTTCGACGGCGATTCAGCTGGAAATCGCATTCCGCCATACTTTTCTTACAAAAGGCGAGAGCTCAACTTAAAAGTTGAAAATCGTGAGGGATAAAGTTGGAAAGAGAGTAATGTTTGTGTCAAAGAACGACTATTGATGTCAAGGAACGGGATCTGCTTGATACCAATAGAAAAGTCAAAAGCTTAGAAAGGTACGTCAAACACCTTAATTCTGTTCTTCACTCAAATCTCTCTTAAGTGTCGCTAGGAACTGCGCACGGGTGTCTCTCACTCTTTGCCATGGAATCTCCACAAGGGAGGAGCAAACGCCTTATAAAACATAACAAACAAATGCCTCACTGTCTAACAGACTACTATTGGCACTGCAGTCAGAATAAGTTCTTGTAGACTGGTCTGAGAAGGATGTCAATTCATTCGAGAAGTATCTCCGGCACCGTAGATTAATTTTTAAAACAAACACATGTGAATCAGGGCAGGAGAAAATAGTGTCATCAATCAATGCAGCCAATCCAAGGCGTTGCTATTATGGCGATATAAAAATTGTCATTACTATACCGAGATATCTCCAATGGATGAATTGATTAAATGGACGTTAATCCTAAAACCGAAAAAAAGAAGAAAAAAAAAACCAACGTTAATGGTTATATTGCAAAAAGCTTTTAAATAAGGCAGAAGACTTTATTTAGCCCATTTTTGTAATAACAGAGAGATGCGAGAGTATAGTTTTCATCTATGGTACATGGTTGGAATATTCCTCCCCCCTCTTCTTACGCATAGATATTTACCCGTGTCGGATTTCTAGCTAAGCACCGAAGTGACCAAGGACCACCAGATAATTCGGCATTTTCACATATTATGTGGCGTTTTAACATTTGCGAGCCGATACGATGCTAACTATAAGCAAGACCCAACTTATTTCAGTCGTTTTCAGCGCCAGATAAAGCTGAAATAAGCCCATCAAATCAGCCCAATAAACACACAAATAGTGAGTAGTAACCTCTAACCTGACTAAGAATGTCCCGAAGCCTAAAATTAGAACAATTTTCAGATTGGGTTCTTCTCAGGCTCTGCTATATCTGGAGTGATTGTTATATTAGCAAGTAGTCAACTTTCCCTTCCACCCCCAACTTAAAATCTCATTGCATAGCAAGTTGTGTGCAATTGTTTCCTAAACTTGTCCTGCTGCCGTTCCGGGTCAAATCAAAAGGTGCGGCTGCCTTTCTTTTCGACATGAGGAAGAAGCACAAAAGGTGGAACTCACTTACTTGACCGTATCCACGTGTCCAGTGATATTATTTGCTTTGACAGCAACTTTTGCAAGAGCAGAAATACTCTGAAAAAAAAATATAATACTGACAATAACAACAATGACAATGTCAATTACAATGTCAATGTCAATGACAATGTTAATGTCAGTGTCAATGTCAATGACAAAGTCAATAACAATGACAATGACAATGAATGACAATGTCAATGTCAAAGACAATGTCAATGTCAATGTCAATGACAGTGAAAGTGACAGTGACAGTGACAGTGACAGTGACAGTGACAGTGACAGTGACAGTGACAATGACAATAACAAATACAGTCAAAGGCCCATGCGTACTTTTCTGGGACATACTTAGTACTTTCAGTTGTATTTAACATTCTCTCATGGTTTCCATGAATTGCACTCTCTCTAATGTTGTGCTTTGTTTTATTAGATCGTGAGCTCAGGATTTCTATTACGTGGTAACCAAGGGCTAAAAAATATGTTTTCCAAATTGTTCTACAGTTCAATTTTAAAAACGTTTTCCCTCAAACATTTTCTCTCAATATTTCCTTTTCATTTCAACTCTTATCCTCATTTCAATTCATGGCGTCGATTTAGCGGTGCGATGACTTATTGGTCGACTATCTTACCACTCCTACAGTGAAGGTGTAGACAAGTGAGCCATTTTCCAGTTGCACATAGCATTGCGCCTGACCATTGAATGACAGCTTGACACCAGCAGAGGATGTGGACATTTGTGGTCGTTGAGTAGAAGACGCTACAAAGTTCATCGGACAATTCGGGTACATTCTGTAAAGCTAATCAAGGCCAATTGAAAAATAGTTACGTTCTTTTCAGATACAAGTTTTAAAATTGCAGTTTGGAAACCGTTAGAAACATTACAAGTATTTACCCCCTTTGTTACTTTCTGCCATCACCTCTTGATTGCATTAACGTTACCGTGTACGTTCAGAGTATGCAATTTTCGATTTTTATTTTTCTCGATAAAAAATTAGTGAACTTTTTACCGTGATCTTTCAAGCAAAAAACAAACAAACAAACAAACAAACAACAGCAAAATTCAAAATGAGTAAATAGTCGTCGAGAAATTGGGAAAATACTATTTGACCTATTTGCACCGGATGTAAACGTTGACAGTAAATTAATGCGAACGCAGCCAACCGGAGCGATTTGCGCGGGAACTATACACCTTATTCCAAAATGGCGGCTACTCGGAATGATCTGGGGAGAGCAGCGCGGAAACGAGGCATCGAGGGCCAAGTCAAAGTCAAGCATGTAAACAGCAATGGCGTTCGTAGTATCTATCAGGAGAATTGAGACATACCTGGCAGTTCGTTGAACGGATGGGATCCTAATCAGTTCAAAAATGCTTAACTAAAATTTTGGTTCAAGTGTCGTGGCGATTCTTGTAAAGGTTTACGTAATTACCAAAGCACAATTTTGTAAGCGGTAAGTGATATAGTGATTTTGCTGTCGGAAACGCCGACCTTTCTGAGGCTGCTAAGGTCAATTAAGTATCGCATTTGCTTCGTTCTTTACAGCGTGAATGAGTATTATTTGAATTAAAAGACCGACTACCTTCTAGTCGATCCGGACGAAAATCTCATCTATACCCGGCATATAACGACTGAGCCGGTAAAGAGCTTTTCAGGCTGAGGTTAGCGCTAATCATTGATTAAGATGTATTAAAGCCTATAAGTTCAGCTGTAATAAGATGGTATTTAACCTGGGTTAGCGCTAACCATGCTTCGAGCAACTGGGCCCAAGGAAGCTGACTACAACACTACAAACATGTAGAAAAAATATTCACCCGGGATTAACTGAACCAAAATTTTATTTGCTTGGAACGCTAAAAAGGATATTTAAATTAAGTTTTTTTTCTCGGAAATGTAGTTCAGAAAATCAGAAATAATAGTTCAAAATAGTCAGCAAACTGAAAATAAATGGTCATGTTGCCTGTACGCGAGTTATGTGCTTATGCTTACAAACACACCACATTTGACTGACAACACTAAACAGAGTAAATGCACTAGACTGTCCCATATGTGGAAGTTTTTTGTCTTGTTGTTCACACACTCCACGTGGATTTGAAGGGAGACAATTTGTTGCATTTGCACAACTTCCTCAGAGGTCATTTGACCTTTGGTTCCAATAAAAAGTGCCCCATGGAAAGTTGACTAATAAATGTTTTGGCACCCTCACGTGAGATTCCAATGAGCTCGTTCAGATTGGTATGCCGGTTTTTATACGAGTAATAAAAAGAGCACATGTCATCGGCTTCCCCGTGGGGTCGATCCACGGCCTACCAGGGAGATATGTGGGAGAATATAAAGAGATGGACGGGATTCTTTGCCCGAGGGTAGGGGAAAATCTTGACATTGTTCTATGATCAAAGATTAGGGGGTGGGGGAATTCACAAGTTTGAAAAGGATGTCACAGGAATTTTCAGCTGAGAGACACCTAACCCAGGGGACTTTGTCTTGAGAGATTCCCCGACCTCCCGGGGAAATTCCCCAAGTTTGCTTGTCAATGACTGATTTTACAATCCCCCTAGTTAGCCCGGGGGTCAAGCCCACGGGGAAGCCGATGACATGTGCATTAGGCATTTGACAGCAGAGCTCACTGTGGTCAATTATGACCCTGGTAGAAGGATATTTATCTTTAAAATCAGCAGGCATGTGGTCATTGATCTTTGCCCTTGAGGGTCATACTGAAATGATGCTGACCTTTAGAAACAAATTTAATCCAGGCTTATTGCCTTGGTCTTCCTTGTTCAGGGGCATCTTCATCATTTCTCTAATTCATATTTGCTACATCATGAGAAGGTGAATGCCAATAATTAATGTTTTCACCTTCTTTTACTGGATTTAAATACTGAATTATACTCTTGAAAATGTCTCTATTGGGAAATCCAGAATAAAAAGCTAAATCTTTAACTGACTTCATTAATCTATCGGCGCTAAATACTTTCGATTGTAAATCTTGGAAATATCCGCCTCGAATTGTCGGAGTTTTTCAGTAAGCTCGGCTTTCTCACAGTCCAGATCATGGATAGCTTTCTCACAGTCGTTTTATAGCTCCCTAGAATCTCTATCAGCAGAAATATCTGAATCACGATGTCTTGGTTGATGACAGTAGGTCAGGAGTTGCTGAGGTTTTCCTCAGTCTTTTTCGTTTGATCGGACTACTATGCTTTGGAGCTTTTCGTTTTACGAGAGAACACTTCTTTCACGGAAAAGCGGTTGGTACAGCAGTAGTTTTCAAAGTTTTCTCGCGACCAGCAAACGAACAAATATAACCCGAAGACTTGAAGTGGCGCAAACATACCCTTGATCGAGTGTTTTGTCACTTATTAAGTTAATCCAAGATCCCTTCGTATGGCAACAATCCATTCGGCTTGAACACACTACACGTCGGTCTTCTGGAAACTTCTGATAAGAGATTTTCACACCATTTTTCCACATAAATTTTCTTAGGACAGAATGGAATAGAGCAATTTTGAAGCATGATCGCTCACGATTACCATATGTAAACACCACAAGATTTTCACGCCGGCCCTCGATGCCTCGTTTCCGTGCTGCTCTCCCCAGATCATTCCGAGCGGCCGCCATTTTGGAATAAGGTGTATTGAATTCAAAAAACGTTGCTTTGCTTCATGAAGGTTGTGCGCCTTTAGTTTTTCGGCTATGACGATGGGTCCAATAAACTTAGTCAAAGATGGACGGAGAATATGCGAAATAATGATAAACCAATGAACTGTTTGAAGTACGAGTGTTTCTGTGGAGATAACATTACGCGGAAAATTTCCATAGTAGGTGACCGGAAAAAAAGTTAGCGTACATTTATTGGCCGATCGTCGATAAAGCTGTTGAGGGCGGTGTTTGTTTGTGTAGTGAAGATGTTTTTCAAGCGCTGTTTTCCCAAAGTTTATTTTTGTCTTGAAGGGGACACTTTCGAGAGTTATAACTCAAGGTTTACCGGGGAATACGATAATTCAAAGCCGGTTTTTGGTGAGAGCCATTTCCGAGCGGTCAGTCCGTATTTTTTTCTAGCGAATGTGAAAATGCTTCGTTTGAATGCAATCGAATAAACGAAGACCCCAACACTTTTTTTTAGCTTCTGAGTTGGAGACTTTCAGGAAAATATCAAATTCCTTAAACACAAAAATGACGTTTAGTTGTAGCTTTCAAAAGATGATTTAGACCTTCGATCTTAGACTCGACGGGGCATTCAGTAATTCGCTTTCTTACAAATTAATGAAATATTCGAATAGCTAGAATAGGGTTTATGGTATCTGGGCTGTAATCGAGAGCCGTTACAGCCCTTAGATTAGAGACACCCCAGATGGTACAGAAGTACACCGTGACCTTAACAAAGAGCACTTGAACAATGGAGAGTTTCTGTCGCGGGACTATCGACCGATAGTTGCCCCGCGGAAATGTTCTTGAAACAAATATCAGCTTGAGACGCGAAGTTTTGAGGGATCAAATTTGCAATGGGCAGCTATCAGACCGATAGTCCCGAAACAAAAACACTCTGTCGTTGTTATTGCTCATCGCTAAATTTTCTTTCAAACCTTTCAAATTAAATAACAGAAATTAACAATTATTCTTCGAAATCGCGCGGCATATCACCTGATACTTAGCCGACGAGACCGTAGACATAGTTGGCTAAAATCTGGCGATATCTCGCAAGATTGAGCAGGATATTTTTTTTATTTAACACATTAATAATCAATTTTCTGCTTTTATTGAAAAAAAAAAAAAAACTGGAAAAGTTGCAATTTTTCTCCGCGACACACAAAATTACGTATATCGCAGGATATCTGTTGAGTACGTACGACGAATGTTGAGCGCGCCATGACCAAATTTGAACATTGTGACATTGTGTTGAATAATAAACGGAGATATTTCTGACAATTTCCATCAATAGGAGATAAAAGATATCACGTTACTTACCTTTGGTATGATCAATTTAAAGGTGTTCGTGTTTAATGGGTAGGAAAAGTTCGGAGGAAGCTGCAAATAATTAAAGCAAAACATAGTGGGAAATAAGATTGAAAACCTGCAGAAAACGAGACAACGAGACCAACTTCCTCGAAATCAATACGAATGGACAGCTTTTGTCCGGAAGACCAAATGTACATATTTCATTTTATACAATATGGTGAATTCTATGCGAGTCTTGATTGGCCGATGCCTATGGTCTATAAGAGGAAATACATATAGCGGAAAATTTGGTTAGAAGATCAGTGACACAAGCACCTCTGGTACTCCATGAAAATTTGAGCGAGACATGTTGAATATTGTTTTGAGAAAAGTGGCTGGATGGCAAATCAGTTTATGAGAGCTTATTTATCCTCGCTTTTAGATGTTGGTGAATACGCCAACGAAGCAAAATGTAAACAATGGCGTAAGCAAAATTTGGTTAAACTTACCATTGAAGGAGTGATCGTTTCTTTCAATACACCAGCTTGTTGATAAACAAGCCCAGCTGTGTTGATAACGTAGTCAGTCATCCAAATATACGCCATTTTGGTTGATTCTGAGTCAGGGGGAAGGAGTGAGGGGGTAAATGGAGCCTCTACTGGAGCCGTCGCAGATAAAAATTCTCCCTTGAAAGTATATTGAATACAAGGTTTTAAAAGGAGTTTTGGTAAAACCAATAACAAATCAAATACAAAAATCACCGAAAAATAACCAACAATAGTCTACTGTAAAAGCATCAAAGGCTTATACCGCTAACAGACATTGCATTAAATGGCCCCTGAGCTCTAAGCAAAGAAAACTTATTTAAGAGCCATTTTGTAAGACGTCTATCATCAAACAGCAAAACACGAAGCGATGCTTCATATTGATCATCTGAATGGGCAACCACAGAGATGCGTCCTAATTCAAATTAAACCAAGGTTTGCTCGAGGGATAGGCGCACTTACCTTGATAAACACATCAGCGTAAGTCTCAGTGAAGTTGGGAGTTGAAACCAGCGAGTAGTTTATCACAGCATATTTGTCAAGTTCCTTTTGAACTACGAGAGGAAGCGTGTATGTTTGTTGAGGAATTGAGGCTTATATTTGAGTAAAGAGGAATGCTTTCTCAGAAACGTTTAAAAATAAACGGTGAAGTTTGATGAATCTAGATCGAAAACAGTTACGAAAATAACAAGAAAACCTTGCTACATCATGCTCAAAATAGCATTTCTGTGACAATGTCATAGCCTAGGAAATGAACCTTGAATTAATGTCATATGGAAATATATTCCTAAGGGTATTTTGTACCACATGGCAATCCTATAACACACTGACGATTTTTATGAACAAGGCTGATTCTTGCAAGCCTAGGCACGTAACTATCAAAAAGGTATCAAGAAAATTAAAGTAAAAGCCGCAGCCAGGAAATTGAATGTAGGTACTGGGAGGGCAAGCTTACGATACAATCAGAGTTACCTGGGAAAGTTGCTAGAGCCTTCTCTGCGTTATTGTTTATGAGATTTGTTGTTTCCTGGCACAGCTGTACAAGAAAGAGATAAAATGACGTGATGAAACGATATAGGACCTATTCAAAAGGGAAACACGGTAATAATGGATAAGAGATATAGTATTTCAGGGAAGAAATAAAATATTGCACTCCTTTAATTTGCGGTCCGCGGTACCACGATGCCGCAGCATTGCGATACCGGGATCCAAGCAAATCGGTGTGGCATTTTGCCATGTAACCTCAAAACCACGCATTGATGTGTTTAACTGACGTACCAGCAGGAAATGGCTCATGAAATTAGGTTAATGAAGTGTACCATTTACCTTGTCCTGTATAGTCCCTTTTATTTTCTTGTCAATGTAGCTGTCAAAAAGATTGTACAGCCAACTAGGACAAAAAAATTGAAAACTTTTGATTACAAATCTGGCCTAACGTAAGTGAAAAACAACATCAGAGTATACACTCAACCGATACATTTAATAACAATAACAATGACGATGACGATGACGGCGACAACGACGATGACGATGACAATGATAATGATGATGATAGTGATGATGATGATGATGATGATGATGATGATGATGACGATGAATTCAATTGCGAGAATTTAAAGTCCTAGGTTACCCCAGTTTGAAGAGCACAATTTTCTCCAAAACTCCCAGAAAGGTCTCACCTGGCACCTCCGTGAAAGTGAATCTTCGCATCTCCTGTTGAACTGGAGCAACCAGCAGTAGCAATAGTTGGGTGGCCCTTATCGTCAACACCTGAAAAGTCATTTAAACAACTTGAAACATCAAAAGCATATATAGGATAACATTTCGTTGAATTATAAGAATATTTTTACTCAAACGGTCAATTTCATTTCATAGAAAATGCCGGCAGTCGAATTTATTCCTGCTCTTTCTTTAGTTTTGGTAACGATGTTATTGACTTTAACGACAATAGTGATGATGATTGGCCTTTGATATTTCTTGTGAAACGTCATAACAAGGAGAGTGAAGTTTTTATTTTTTTTTTGTGTGTAACTGAAATACAAGGTGGAGGATGAAGTCTTTAAACCTTTTAACCAGTTTTTGACCATCTTCAGTTTTCCAAGAACAATCTCCAAGTGAACATGGTGATGGATGCGTTATGGATGCAGAAGTAGATGATGAAGCTCCTGCAGTACTAAAGAGTTTTATCTTGAGCTGAAATTTGTCACCTACTAAGTTTAGCTGTCAGCGTCACCGTAAGACCACTCAGGTCCAAATCAAAGCTACCGCTGTCACTAATGTGGGGCCTGTATAAAGAAAAGACAATGGTAGATCAATAATTTGATTCAGTTTTCGTATTTCGGCCACTTAAGATTCTTGATATATATAAGCTTAATATGTACCTCATAGCACTCTTTATGTATTCATACTTTAATGAAACTATTACAAAAATTACTTTAAATTAAATGAAAATATACATAATCATGATACCAGGTCAGCCTTCAACATACACATTGATTATACAAGGAAATTTTCGTTAAAATTTAGGGGAGCACAGATTTGGAATAAGTTACCAAATGACTTAAAAATAATTAAATCTTATAATTCCTTTAAAAAATGTGCAAAAGTTTATGTTCAAAATCAAATTTCCACTCAGATTTTTACTTGATTCCTATCAAAATCAAAAACCCGTAGAAAATATTAGATTTATGAATGTATCCATCTGCTCTATGTAATTTCGTTTAGTTAAGTATGGGGATCTTCTTTGTAAAGCTCGGTAGAGCTTGCTAAGATCTCCTGCCATTATATATTATTTTGTAGCAGATATGCATATATATCACTTTATGTAAAAGACTGATATAATGGACAAATAAAAAAAAAATAAAACCAGAGTTCGATCAGAGTGTAATATGTCATATTGAGGGGTAAATGTGACTAAGATTATGTTTATGTTAATTTGTCCCCGACATCTTAAAAGTCTGACATGTTTAACACTGTATTTCAACATTGTCCTCCCAATCCACCCGCAAAGAATGTTTGAAAACACAATAAAAACGGGCAAAAAGCAGAATAACTCGACTAAAAACATAAAAACAAACAAAGAAGCAAGCAAACAACAACAACAACAACAAACAAACAAACAAAACAAGAAAAGGGTGACCAAGCAGACGCCAAGAGTGTCTTGATGTGAGCAGCCCTGCTTTACGTGGTTCATGTAGGTTTAATTGCTATTGCCCATCACGATTCACCCATAGTTTAGTGGCTAGAGTGTTCGACCGGTAGCAAGGAAGGTTGGATTCCCGCTTGGCCTTCGAAACGTTTCCTCAGCTTTTTTTGACTCGAGGAAATTTTGTTATTCATTGTCGAATATAAATAAACAGCAAGTAACTAACTTTATTTTCAACGGCGAATGGTCCAAAAGTCGAAAAAATAAAATAGTGAAGATGCGACTACGTTGTGTAACTTGAATTGTCTTGGACGCGGCTATTAACTGCTACTATGCGTTAAGCTCTCTGACGGACTACCGTTGCAGAAAGCGTCTAAAAAGCGTTGAAAAGAAATGACATCAAACCATTCGGAAAATAACAAGTTTGCTCAATGCCCAAGATTAACAGAGATAATAGGGCGTCCTCTTTATGTCTTTCCACTGGCTTTTCATTTACCCTTAACACCACGCTAGATACAATTCGATCTCACCAATGATCCTTCCGATAGTGCCAATTTCCACTCAGAGATGTGGAAGCGCCTGAGATTTGGAGCTGAATTCCAACACTAGCGTCAGTTTTTAACGTCGACGAGGGGATTGTAAAGGAGTTGAAGTGTACGCTGCAAATCGAAAAATTAAATAGTGACTGATCATAACAGAACAAAATACGCTATGCTTTTAACCGCTTATGCCATCCTTTCTTGCCTTACGTTGAAGTTAAGCTGGACTTTGGTAGAATTCGGTGGCTCTTGAGAAACTTACAAGTGCTCAACTGGTACAGCTGTTCTAATATATTTCGTGATTATCTTTCCTTCCGCGGCTATTCTCTGATGCCTAATTTTACTCAAAATGAAGTGAAATTCGTGAGACCATAGAAACGAAATTCAAGTCAGCGTTTTTGAAATACAGTACCTTGAGAGAGAAATGGAAACATGTCCAACAGGTGTGTCAACATCATCAGAAATGTCAGGGATGGTCTCTGTTGTCACCTTCTTAGAAAGAATCTGGATGGCTATTGTATCAACTTAAAAAAGAAAACACTTTCATGAATACAATAAATATCTTTCTAATTCATTATCAATATACGGAATATTGCTGAAGACTGTATCTATTCCGTTAGATAGGTAGGTAGGTAGGTTGGTAGGTATACTTTATTTAAATCAAGAAACACGCTAGCCCCAACAGGGCGTGTTTATACAGACATGAAAAGAAACTAAAGCTAATAATACGAGATTAATAATATGATAAATCTAAAACTACGAAAATTCAGCTAAGAACGAAAACTAACAGTTATAAACTAGATATTAAAAAGTATTAGGATAGCTAGGACATGACTAACACAAGACTATATAGCATGACATGACCCAATTACGTTTTGATACATTTGTCAAATGAATATATCGATTCCGCTAGTTTTGCTTTATTTGGGAGTTGGTTCCAAAGCATCGCGCCGCTGTATTTGAAACTTCTTTTTAGAAACTCTCTCTTCGGTTTAGGAAGTGTCAGATCTGTAGAAGTATTTCTAAGATGGTAATTAGTCTGATCAACATTCCTTCTAACAAAAGAGTTCCTGAGGTCGGGCGCGGTGTCGTCATTTAGTATTTTAAACACCAATGTTGATTTGGCACGGAGCCGCCTCACATCAAGTGTGTGCCAAGAGAGGGTCTCGATTTTATTTCAGCGGAACGAATATCATAACTGGCACCAGTAAGAACCCTAGCAGCACGAGATTGAAATCTTTGTAACTTATCTTTAGTAATTTGCCGCAGTTGTCCCAAAGAGGGGAACAATATTCAAAATAAGGCTGTACTAGGCTCTTATAAACCTTGACAAGCGTGTTATAGTACCGAGTTCCACACCGCCATGAAAAGAGACAAGCTTTGAAAAAAAAAAAAAAAAAAAAAGCTGTTGCCAACTAATTGAACTGAAGTGCCAGTTGTTTTTATTTTCATCTATTTATCTCTATGAGCCCTGTCATTTTTATAGTTCGTCAGTGGGCATGCATGTGTGTGTATGTGTGTGAGTGCGTGCGTTGAGTTATTTTTCTTGATTGTATCTCTTCTTATGTATGTGGGCTCTATGTTAATCATTAATACAAAAAATATGCGACGAGGCATGAAGGAATTAAGGGTGGTTAACGAAAGGACGGAGTCTACTGAGCTAACGAGCGACCCGGTAATCAACTGAATTAGTAAAACTGCAGCTGAAAGGTCAAACCATTTTTCTAGTAAAATTTTATCTCAGCGTTTCGCTATTGTTCAAAGAGGTCCTGTCAGGGTGGGGGATTTTAAAATTTCCAGTGTCGGTATTTAAATCGCTAATTCTAGGCCTTGATCTCACTGTCGGAATTTTGCCGGGAATGATGTCGCTCGTCGGGATTTTATTTCATGTGCTGTCGCTACTGTTTGGGCCATGTCGCTTGTCGGAATTTACCCTGGCAGGGCCTCTTCAAAGTTGATGTCTTCGCCAACAGTTTTTAACGCATTTTCATTTCAATTCGGGTTCAGTTTCTTTCGAATTATGATCCCTAAGGAAAAGGAAGACAAACAAAAGCACCAGAGGATACGGAAGTCAGTTCGTACCCCTAATACACGTTTACATGACTAACGTAAGAGAAATCTGTACAAAAATGGAACAACAAATAAATGTGTTCTTCTTTTATATCTTGATGAACTTCGGCAACAATAGAAACGCTCTTTTTTTTATTTCTGAGAAAACTGGAATAATCCCCTTTCAACACTAAGGAGACTCCGTTTTGACAAGTTCTCACTTCAACACGACCCGTGTAACAAACCTATTCACCTAGAAAAACCTATAATGAATGATATAAACTTCTAGTAGAACATTTCCTTGTCTGAACTCCTGTATTCCGGTCCGAGGTGAAGAAAGCGTAGTACTCTAATATTTTCTTCTTAAAACGCGGAAGGTAAAATAGAACGATGATTCTAGGAATTCTATGGATTGACCTTTCCGACCTCCATTTACGAAAATGCAGTAAATTAAACTTACATGTACTTCTCCCAAACGACTTCTTGTATTCTTTCTGTTCACGGCTAGCGAATTTTAATCGACTTCAGAACCGTTTCGGTTTCGAAATTCGTAAATTTGTAAGCCTATCCCGGAAGTATGAACGAGACACTTGGAAGGTTTCGAAAAGCTTAAGATTTCTGAATGATAAGAAGTGTTGTAAAAACTAAGCGTTCAGGACCAAACGGGAATAAAAGGCACCAACACCCCAACTTTACGTATCCTCGGTCAATTTGCTATTAAAAGTAACGGAGTCGAGTCGCCTTTGATGATAATGATTTGAATTATCTGAACTACAGCTGTTTTATTGTAGTTGCTTGATGTTTTGTCTGGAGTTTGGAATTTGGAATATTTGCCAGTATGCCGCGGAACAGTATGGGGGGCCAGGGTATTTGGACAACAAAGCCCAACCCCCCCCCCCCAAAAAAAAGTATATTAATAAAAGAAATAAATAAAAAAGAAAAAAGAAAAGAAAGGACAATGAAAAAACCAGGAATATTATCTCAGGTTACGATTTGTTGCTTCTCGTTTCGAGGGATTTGCCTGGACAACGCTTTAACATTAACTTAATTTTGCAACTTTCGAACACTTCTCAATCACGTTGTACTTATCCTAGTCTCCCCCCCCCCCCACACCTCCCCAGTTAACGCCTCAACTGCCCAGCAGAAAGCAATAGTACTTCTTGGAGCGACGGCGACATGAACAGTTGGACGCACAGTGAGAGTATACCATACCTTCAGTAAGACTGACCAAGTAACGCAACGAGGTTATTATGGCAGTAATTGATTTCTGTTGGCCCAGATTGAGGTTTCGTAGCTATTTTGTAGCTATATTTCGACGATCGCAACGTCTTCGTTAGACGATTATTCATTATTATTTATTATTTGACTGTTATGTGGTGTGGTTGAGAGTTATAAAACACAAGTGGCGAGAGCACGAGGAACGTAGTTAGCGAGAATGAACTGAAGTACTTTCGAAATGTTTTGAAATTTGATGTTTCCGGTTCGTTCGCAAATGCGCCATTCCTGTAGGTGTTTCCCAGAAACAACACATGGATATTTACTGTCACATTAAAAACAGTTCAATATATTGTTAGCAACCAGGTAAATGAATGCAAGCGATAAATGGAAGCCGTTCACGATGGAGATTGAATTAGTACACAGTGGTGGGCAAAAAGTATAAGAAAACGTGGTCAGGCTTACCATATTGCAGACCCTTGTCGGTAATACGCAGGCGAATTCCAGGGTTTGTAGCTTGTGTTGACACCAAAATGAAACCAACAAAGGTAATTTGTATGAGAATTATCACCCCGTTAGCCATCTTCGACATGGAATTTTGGCGATCTGAATTTGGCTCGACTGTGACGAGACTAGAAACTGAAATTCAAAACCAAATGGTGGTGTGATGAGCGCGTGATGACCTTTCAAGGTCCCGCATCATCACTTATATGACACGTAAAGGATCGGAAGCGTCAGCGAGTAAGTAAACATATTTGATTGGATAATAACCTGAATGACATTAAGAACTCCCTTTATAAACACAAGCTTCTCTATTGAGATCAAATCCTACGAACGTGAGTTGGAGAAAGGTGAACGGACTTCTGGAGTCAGTTGGAGAGAACATGGCGTATGTTCTGTTCTGGTTAACCTTTGCTGGTCTTATTTGCCAGTGTTTCTCGACTCAGCGCCAAACGCAACCTGGAATTCGTTTGCGAGTAACCAATAAAGGACTTCAATACGGTAAGAGCAGTAACATCCTGTTGCACTAACAGCCAAATCCTTCTTGATTTCCTTTCATTTTTTTCAAGTTTTATCAATTTTGAATTCATCACAGATTCTATTCCACGGCCTGGCCTATCAGTATTCACGAAATACTAAACCCGTGTGAAACGATCCAGGCAGTGTCACAAATATTCTCATACAGCCGGCAGCAAGTGGTGCCTTTGAATTTAAGAAAACATTTTCCCTCTCTTACGATAAGAAAGAATGGCGTCACTATTTGATTTCAATTCTTTTCAAATACAGTAATAAAAACGCTTAGGGTCATTGATAGCCACATTTTTCTGTACCTTCTACACGTTCGGAATTGATCGCATCGTAGAGCACCAGTAAAGATCGCTGAGGGCAGAAACCATTTATTCAACACACCGAAAATTATAATAGCCTCCTGCGACAGGTTTACACTGCGCCCAGAGATTGTTAACACACCAAATTAAGCGGACTGAAATTGCAGCCGGATCATTTAGTGGGAAACGGCACTAATATACCCATAATCAGTGTTCAGTAGACTGTAGATAGGGTTCGAACTCCCATGGGAAATAGAAAAGCTGAAAGAGGTTCGTGCTAGCATGTTGTATCGCCTAGAAAGGAAACGAATTCCTGTTGAGCTTAGATTTCAACAAATATGGCCGAGAAAGGGAAGTCACCATATGTACATTGAATAAGTGTAAAAAGAAAACCTACACCTTCCAAATGCGTACATCACAGTAGGAAATCTCATAGGACCTCAAAGTGCCGTTGTATTAAAATCTGAAAGAGGGATTGAAAGAAAATAGAGAGATCTTGCAGTCAAGCCAACGGTCGATGCCCACCCACCATTCATGATGTCGTACCGAGTCACACCGATTAAGCCCGACGTCTTTCTCTTCTCTGAAATATTGATTCAGATCAGATTTGTTGGGACATGGCACACTGCACACATCCGGTGTTTTTTTGTTGCGAACCCGGCACTCAAGTTTGAACGTAACATAGCAGTGAACGAAAATTATTTTGCATATGGAATAATGACTAAGCGAGGAGACCGTGCAAATTTGCTTGTCCATACTGCCAGAGTTAACTGGCAAAACAGCATACTATTTACCAAATCCCCACGCACAATGAAATTGCAACACTCTCAGGAAAGCACATTTAAAACTGATAAATTTCTGTATTATGTAGGCGGAAATCCAGACCGCTTTGCAGTGTATTACTACAATTGGTCAGATATTTTTTATGGCAAATCTTACGAATAGAGAACTATTTCTTGTGATAGGTAAAAAAGACTTTCTGGCACCGATTCATTAGTGAACCACTCGTGAATTTGACGCCTAGCATCGCAGAGTCCGTCAAAATAGTGGACATCTCTTAAGTGTATGCGAGGAAAATATTACGTAAGTGTTGAGGGGTGATTCAAGACATACACGAGACTTGTATGACCGAGATGCAACCAACGGGACTCGCTACGCTACAGATACCATTTGCAATTGACACTGATGGTAATATCACCCGATTTGCGAGAACAGGGATAATATCCTGTTGCGAGTGACCCCAAAAAGGAAGGAAATGAACACAATAAGGAATCTAAGAGAATGCAAACCTCAAATGTCCCCGGGGAAGCTTGTCCTCCATCACCCAAGGAATTCCATCTACGTGATAACAGTAGAATTTTTCTCTGGATGTTCGCCATGTGCAGGGCTTTCTAGACTTATCGTGGCAAACGTGATTCTCACATTTGTTTCACATAAGACCATTTACAATCCACTATTTTAAGTTCCGCTTAAAACACTTCAAAAGGTAATCCTTTAATGGATTTGTTTACATTTACGAAATCGTATTAAAGTAAGAATGAGTAACCAGCTGTGATAAGCTTGGCGAGTGGGATGGGTTGACTTCTTATAGCACACGTTGTAAGACAAAAAAGGTCAGATATGGACTCACTAGGTGATTAGTTCCAGTTGCGAGGCCTCGTCAATCCACTTCGAGGCTCATATGTGTAAGTGGGGTTAAATGATTGCTGCGTTTCGGTTAAGTATAGTTTTTTGATAACATAACGGACGGGAACTTTTGCATCGAATCCAACTACATTTGTCAAAATCACTGAACAGCATCGCATCTGCTAAATGGCAGTTAAAGCACTGATAGACGGGGAATTTAAGTGCGGTTATGGCGGAGACTTTCCTCTTGCCTAGTTTGCCTTTCCTTTGTCCTCTGTGTGTTTTTCGAGGGCCCATAACAATCTGAACTGACAGGTTAAATAGAGGAGAAACATGTATAAACAAGGAATCCAGAAAGTGTTAACAAAGTCAACAAAACTATGAGCTGGAAGAAATTATCCCATTCATAAGGGATTCTCAGGTGTATTGAGCAAACGGCTTTATCACGCGATTTCGTGTGGGCGGAGGGAGCGCCCATCGCTATCTGTATATCTGGAAACCGGAATGAGTCAGTTTAACAGACCTTCCGTTATTTATCAAACCTTACGTTTTGGGATCTCCTTTAGTTTAATTTGTTTAAGCACTGTTCTTTGATTTTGTTTTGAGTTTCCCTGATCGGCGCATTTCCAACCTTCCATTACTCTCTTCTCACATTGGTGTTTATGTCGTATCAAGAAAAGCGGCTCAAATTCGCGAACAATAGGTATTGTTATAGTTGATCGTTTTTGACCGTGTATGGTCAAAAACGATTTAGGGTAAAACTAAGACTTCTAACACGCGAGGGAAATTCAAAATTTCCGATTACTATTCACGCGGGAGACGAGACCGAAGTAAGGAGCAATTTGCACCCTGGGGGAGGGACAGAGTTATAATTGGCACGACGAAACCAACAACGCTGGGGTGAGGGGTAAGCGAAAGTTTTGTTCGCGAGGCATACTCCAGCTGAGTTTATCGGATATCAATGCAGAAAAGTAATAAAATCTTTAAGGTGATCATTGCTTCAACAATCGCACTAGTTTAGTTTTCATGGTTTTTAAATGCACTTCGTTCAGCGTAAGCAAAAGTTTTGCTTGCGACGCACACTCTGGCCGAGTTAATTGGATATATCCAGTGCTTCAACAATTGCACTGGCCGAGTACTCGCACTTTTAACGCGCTTCATTTTCAGAGAAATTCGTTCAAATCTCGCGCCACAGAAATAATTGTTACGCAAATAAATTGTTCTCTTTATTCGTTTCTCAGGCGCGGGTGAAAGTTTGTCTGCATGGGAAGTGGAACGAAAATGAAACTAGCGAAGCGCTTATCGCCTTTCAACAACCGCTTTGGTTATGATTTTGGGATTTATTAGGTGTTTCATTCCGAACTGAAGCGTTTAAAACTCTAGACCTTTTAACGAAATGAAACGCCGTGCATTTTTTTTTCTTTCAAACCAATGGGGTTAATAAACTGAAACGAAAAGAGTGAACAATGGATTGAAAAAGTCACACCTCCCTTGTAAGCTTCCGACCGCGTTGCCGGTTTAGACGGAAAAAGTCTCACCTTCACGGTTACTCAACACAGAATTATAATGAACACGGTGAACGGTTCGTGTTCCTAGAAAAGTGGATTTGTAACGCGCGGTCTCAGCGAAGAAAACTGCCATTAAGGACAATTCCATTTAAACGAAACTCAGAGGGCAGCTGAGAAATTCCTAAGAAAATCGTTCAGCCGAGGATATTATCCTCCGATGTAACAGCAAGCCAGAATAGGGTTTGTTTATTTACTCTCCGATAAATTTCTTTAACGCCCTTTATTCTAGAAATGCGAAAGCATCCGGTGAAGATCACCATTCGCTTTCCGGTAAATAGATCTCGGCAAGGTCACTGGATTGCTTGGTTTTATTACTCTATGATTATAAAATAAGAGATCTTCGAATTCGTTTAAACAAAACAATCATGGAGACCAACAGACGAGGTCTTTAGACGAAACCAGTTTTGTGGTCGCATATGCAAATTAGTGTGTTCGATGTATATGCAAATGACGCTTTTTTCTTGATAAAGATGATGCTAAGTAATACTTTCTTAGCTTCGATGAACACGATTTCGCGGCGAATTCATTTTGGCTTTCAATTTTTCCATTTTCCACATCGATAAAATCTGGCAATCAAATTGCTATGCAGTTGTTGATCGATCAGCCGCGCCCGTCCTATTTTGTACCGCATAAGGTGTTTCGTCGGTGAGTTACAATGGGGCTACACTAATGGGGTGAGTGAGAAACATCTACCGGGGGTACGTTCTTTGATAGTGTAGCCGAGCCTTCACTAATGATTGATCGAGGGCCACGCTTTTTCGTATCCACTGTTTGGCAATCTTTCCACTACACTATTACTTTGAAACCCCAGTTTCCAACCAAAACAGGCATGTCATCCGGGACACCTTGCTTGTCTCTCTACAGCAACCATAAAAGTGGGCTCCGATAGTCACGACTGAGGACAATACTGCCAGCCTGCTACCACAAAACGAGATTCTGGAATATTTTTTCTGTTGATACGATAGTCTCCTACGTTGAAGACATTCTCTGTTATTGGGGGTAAAAGATGTACACTTCATGTTTTCTTCTATTCCAATCTTAGCTGATGACGTTGGTATCAAAGTCCTTTTTAAGAGGCTCAGGAAAGAGCACTTGAACGACATTTCGCATAAAGATGGAGGCACCGAATTCAGAATTTATGGGTAAGTTTGCAGTAAATAAGTTAGCGGGAGTAATTCTTATGAGGTCACGCCTCGGTATTCAAGGAAGTCTTGTTCTTGACTTTAAAGTGCCCCTAACCCCAAAAAATTTTTTTCGTCTAAATAAATCTACTTATCATTCGAAGTATTTCGGCGAAAGAATTATTGGATTTGGTTGAATCCTCGATTTTTTATGGACAGCCAAAGTCTCATTCAATTTGTTGCACGGCCGAGTAAAAGGAAGTCTGGGTCCAACGAGGTTGGTGACGTCATCCCGGGAACGATTGAAAAATAGCTTCTCAGTCAATCTCTGTTTTTGCAAGCGTTTGTTGGGGTCATCGAAGCACATATTGGAGGGTAAAAGCCTGGCAGTAGTCAAAATTGTGTTGGAATCATGTCCTCCTCGTCCTCGGAGTCAGAGTCGGACTATGTGTAGGGTGAAGACCAAATTAACTTCATTTCTGAAGTGGAACTACAACGGAATCGGCGAGGAGCTCGAAGGAACCTCATGGTTATGAAGACCAGGAATGGACAGCAAGATTCGCGGAAGAAGACGAAAAAGATTAACTTCGTTTATAAGTGTTTATATCTACCGTACCTCGTGGTTCTGTGTACGCTGCTGGTGAGCAAAAGCTTTGATTTTATAACATTTCAATCTTGAACGACCGAGTACCCGTGCATCGGCAATGGGAATTGTGCAGCGGTTTGAAAACAATAATTGTTATTTTGTATAAACGGCGCACATCCGACTTTAGATCGGTATTTTAAACGAACATTAGCAATTAATTGTGGAAGTGCCTATTTATGGGAGAGTCTTTATTTATGGTATCTATTCAAAGAAGGCAAAGATAGATTTGACAAGAGAACGCAAAGTGAGCTCAGCCGACGCGAATTACGTGACTTGAAGATTAGCTGAACTTCTAGTTATCCTCAGGCAGTACTGTGAACGAAGTCAAGGCAAGGTAAAATAAAATAAATATAGCTTACTGCAATTAAAATTTGAGGCTACGTATCTGTCTAAACTGTTGGTTAGAAATAAGCGAACGCAACTTCGCGATGCGAGAATCATTTGCATATATCCGATGTAAACAAACTGACACAAAAGACGCGATTGGATATATTTTACTACATGTAGCTTCATTTGAACATGAAGTTCGAGTGGCACCATCGTCTAAATCAACTGAATTCGGTGAAGTTAATCAATTTGATTTGTAAACACTTCAAGTTTTCTTAGCAGTCTACAATGTGTTGATCAGTGACATGGGCTTCTGTCAGTGAATTAGCATGGCCTCTGAAATATATTTTGATTGTTGACGTTGGAAACCGGTTTTAATAGAGCGCTTGTGTCGAAGACTGTAGGACTCATGAAGCCGAAAAATTTAAAGGAAGTTAGATTGATGAGGTTTTCCTAAAGGTACATATCGAGGGACAATTATTTCAGCTGCCATTACATTCTGGACTACTTTGTGTCGCTGCGGTTAAATCCTTTGTGTATCCGATACGCAGCACACCGAATATCACGATGCATTGGAAACATGGTACATGCACATGTTTGGGTTGTATCACTATACAATAAACGAGTTTTAAAGAGGAGATCTTTTCACTGAACGGACCCATTGGAATTTTCTGTTTTCACCGTATAAAAGGGCATAAAATGCTTGTGAGATCAGCCGATGTGAATATGTTTATTTCACGAACAGCCGGTCTGTTTTTGGCTCATTCGTTTGCAAAACATCAAATTTTCTCTTAGGAGAGACATGTTACAGGTGACAATACTATGAATGTAAATTATCGGTTAAAATCATGTCTTATTTGCCCACAGAGTTAGAATTATTGAGGAGTGCTCGTTGGAGCCGATCTGCAAAATAACCGCTCTGCAGGCCGATTATGGGCTGGCTGGCAAAATGTTTGCTGAAATAAAAATCTTGCCGGCAGTGTTATTTTAACGAAATCTTGCTAGCATTTGTGTCCGTAATGAGTCTTACTGGCTGACAGGAATCAAAACACGTCATTTCTGGCAGTTGTCTTATTTCAGTTTTCATGCTGGCTGAGAGTACTGAGGGCGCACTTTTATCTGCGTGAGATTGAACATAAAGTTAATCTTGGGCTCGTAACGCAACTTTCAAAAGTCTTAACTTATCGGGGGAGCAGGGTTGGCGTAGTGGTGAGAGCGCTCGCCTTCCACCAATGTGTCCCGGGTTCGATTCCCAAAACGCTCTCCCCAAAACCAACATTTGATTTGATTTCATTTGATTTCAGTTCAGTTGATTTAATTTGACTTCATTTGTTTCTGTATTTGCTCGGCCCCACTAGTCTTTGTGCTATAAATACTACCGAGGGTAAATAAAGCTTATTATTATTGAATAGCATGTGCTGTCAGTTGGCTTCGTATTTTGGTGGATTTAAAACTAAAAGTAAACAACACAGGATACAGATAGAAGCCTACTGCCCGTCTTGGGAACGATCTGACATCCGAAATAAACCATTTGACATATTTTGCCCAAAAATTAAGTTAAAATCAATACTTAGCTGGCTGGGTATTTTCTTCCTTACGCGACTGTTGGCTGGCAAACTGGAAAGATTCCACCCGTGCTGGCTGGCATTTCGTGTTTTGCGGCATTTTCAACTTTGCTGGCTCGTTGAGAAACGACACGCTCGTAGCTGGCTGGAATTTTTATTTCTCAAAAGTTCTGCTTGCTGGCATTGAAGAGCGGTTATTTTTTTCCCAGGAAAGTTAAATATTAACGAAGATTGGCAGGGGGACACTCAGCTAGTGTTTAGTACATCGTAAGATAAAAATTCTCAGAAAAGGTCGTTGGGTACTCCTGCTTCCTTCAAAGAACTTTGTAAGCGCAACAGAACTTCCGTTCCCGGGATGACTTCATCCAAGCGCTGAACCCAATCTCCCCATAACTCGGTCGTGAAACAAAATGGCGGCGTTTTTGGTCGTAATTTCGACACTTTACCGGGGCACAGAAAAGCGAAGATTCAACCGAATCAAAAAATTTTTTCACGGTTGTGCTTCTAATTCAGAGACGAATCATTTAAAATGAAAAAAATTTTTGGCGTTAGGGGCACTTTAAAGGAACATTTTGCATCACGTGACCTGGGTATTTGACACCACCAGCAAAGACAATGGCCATCCTTAACTCAAACCTAGGGTTATTGTTAAGGTTGTGGTTAGGGTTAGGGTTAGGTTTAGAGGTATGGTTAGGGCTAGGTTGGGGCTATTGTTAGGGTTGGAGTTTGGACTTCAACAAGTCATGTGACAAACATTCCAACTTCACTGCAACACCCTAGGGTAGCTAGCCATACAGTGCTGCGTTTGTTAAGTCAAAAATATTTTGTCCTGAAACGGTAATTTCAAAACTGACCACCCCCTTTACTTGCACTTTGCGCTTAGGTTTGACATTGAGCTCTTGAGGGTTTGTATGAACTACCCTCCAACTCTAAATCCTTATCTTTTGCTTAGATTAAGAGCAACCGTTCTAGTGTTACTATTACTAAGAGGTATCATTAGTTTGCCGAGTTTGTGATATGAAAATGTCAAACGACGGGCAAATACAAAATTTGATTAACCCTTTGACTCCCAAAGACGCCAATTGGCGTATAATATAGCGCTTTTGCTTTTATGATTTATTTCTTGTTTAAATTTTGTCACAAAGACATAATAATGTGCAAATAGCACTAAATGGTGCTTTTTGCAATTATCAAATCCAAAAAACCTACAACAATACCCGAATTCCGCTGCATAGCACAGGTTTTTGGCAGCAAAGCCCAAAATGCCAGTCTTTTGACCAAAGAACAACACCAAAAATTACACATTTTCGTGGTCAACTTTTTAATAAAAAACATTGCCCAAAAATCAAAATTCTACATTTACAGCAAACCTTAAGGCCAGCCCTTGGTATCTGGAGGGAAATTTTCCTCTCACCTTTTCCGCAAGCCACGCTTTAGCCATTTTATTGGAGCCAATCTCGCGTATCTCAAGTTGTCTTGTTCACGCCCCAAAAGAATTCTGGGAACGTCAACTATTCCAGGAACATAGAGCCCTTCCATTTCCTATTTCAAAGTCGGGCCACCCAGTACTACCAGGAAAATATGAGGTCGATTGAACTTTTTACCAGTCAAAACTAGCCCAAATTGTCTTGGTAGGCCCTGGAATCCTTCCACAAAGTTAGCAGAGAGACAGCTTCGGCCATCCACCGCCATATTGGCTACGAAGCAGATTTAGCGTCTCATTCAGCAAGAAACCGTCTCTCACCTCTGGCTTCTTTCAAAGGCTTGCCTTTACCCACATTCCAGCTTCAGGATGCCAGCCTGGGGGCCTTTGTGGAGGAAAATGGCTCAAAAAACCTCATAAAGTGGCAAATTTACCACAATCAAGCTTGTTGACTCGGTAAACGAACAACAGCCGCTAATGTGCGTGACGTCACACCTTTAGAGTGAGCCCACAGTGAAACAAGCCCGCTGTTATTTCCATCGCAACAAGATTAGTCCTCCAGACTAATTATCACTAAATATTTACTAAAACAAATGCAATAAATTGGTAGTCAAAGGGTTAAGTTCTTTCTCTCTACGGTGAGTAGGCCAATAGTAGTGTTTAGCTTAAAACTAATCAACTTCTCGAGATTCCCTCCCCCCCCCCCTCCCTGAAAAAACATAACTCAATAAGTTTGTACTGCATAGAAAAACGCGTCCTTCCGCACTATTCTAACCTTTGCTTTTCGTACAATTCAAGTTCTCCCACACTGAAATTCCGGGCATCGTGGTAATTGTCAAGTTAAGGTGACCGTCATTGTCTTGACTCCATGAGAAGTTTAACTCTCCTTTACATAGCTCACACCGATTGTAACTATGCTTTGCTTTCGATTTACTAGAGTCCAAATTGAAATTAAACAAAACAATACAAAACAAAATAAAGGAAAATCAAAGAAAAACGAGAAAGAAAGAAACAAACAACGAAACCGAAAACACACAGAAACTAGAAGAGCGCCCTAGCATAATTAAACACGTCTATGCAGCCGTTTACTAGCACACGTTTGTTGCAAAGAGTAATTCTGTATTCTGAATTTCAAAAACCCCCTATGAAGTCTTAGCATTCATCCTGTGTATTGCCATTCCAGAATACCTCCAATTGAACGCACCTAAATTGGCTGCCTTTGTCAATGCCCGGGGGAGACTACTAGCTTACCCGAAATTTTTATTGCAGCATCAAGAATAATCGCGCCTCCATAGCTTCCTCTTCTTTCTCCACCGCTCCGGGACAAGGACTCACTCTCCGAGCCTCTGGAATTGACCTTGCCTTTTCGGGAAATGTGCATTATAAGAAGAAAATTGGTTGGTATGTATAAGGCTGGAGACAAACCAGCTCGAAATGTCACATTGGTTCCACGTATTTAATTCTCTTACTTTCATTGATTGGTCCTACCTTCCTTCCCTCCCTCCCTCCTTCCTTCCTTCCTTCCTTCCTTCCTTCCTTCCTCACTCCCTCCCTCCCTCCCTCCCTCCCTCCTTCCTTCCTTCCTTCCTTCCTTCCTTCCTCCCTCCTTCCTTCCTTCCTCCCTCCCTCCTTCCTTCCTCCCTCCCTCCTTCCTTCCTTCCTTCCTTCCTCCCTCCTTCCTTCCTTCCTTCCTTCCTTCCTTCCTTCCCTCCCTCCTTCCTTCCTTCCTTTCTTCCTTCCTTCCTTCCTCCCTCCCTCCCTCCTTCCTTCCTTCCTTCCTTCCTTCCCTCCCTCCCTCCTTCCTTCCTTCCTTCCTTCTTTCCGTCCGTCCATCCGTCCGTTTGTCTTTCTTTCTGCTTTCAGTAGAACGGCAACAACAAACAAAAAAAACAACAAAGCAACAAATCAACAAACCCAGCCAACAAAAATCAACCAACCAGCCGCGCAACTAAGCAACCAGCCACCCAGCCAGCCATGTAGCCAGCCAGCCATTAATGGAAACTGACCAAACAAACAAGCAAACTAACAAATAAGGAAGGAAGCAAACTTAGTACCAAACGAACAAAAAGGCCACCTTTACCGGTCCCCTTCCCTCCGCCCCTTTATCCCTCCCAACACTGAGTTACGTGTTTTACCTTGTTGCTGTTTTCGCTTCATGTAAGGCCGGTCACTTTGTTCCTTTCCTCAGGCATTCTGATGAAATTCCAATAGGATAGCCATAAACCAAATGACTGTTTCTTCGCATAAAGGGAAAACAGTCACGCAAACGGTTGATGCTGCACGTGTCTCTCTTGCATGTTACTTGTGTCCGTGGTTTCTTTCAGGTTTACATTGAGCGATACTGTTAGATTTAGTTTGGAAACACACGGAATTGGATTCAGTCTGACTGTACGAATCGGTGAGAATGATATTAATACTAATAATTTAGCTAGTCTAGTTTTATTGACGGCCACCGTAGAGAGATTCGAGTGCTGACTATCTTACGTTGTTGATGATTAAACGGGAAATTTTCATTTTTACGCTCACTTTATCACAGCAGCTATTCCATCTCAGAAACTCTATTTGAACTTTGTAGAAGCATGCATGATTAGATGGGCTTAATGAAGTGTTATTGACAGATCTAGAATAAGAGCCGGAGCTATAACACCTGCCATTACAAAGAATTTGTAGAATTGAGATTTAAAAAGCAAAAAGGAAGATTATTGGATAGTACTTACTTATAGCTGGAAAAAAAATAATTTGTAATCTATTTTGGGTCCGAATTTCGAAGACATAATTCCCACGAATCTATTAAGTTTCAGTGGAATCCGTTTACTATGAAATATGAGCCACGATTTTTCGAGTCTGATTTTCGGAGCTCAAAATCTTCTGAGTCCGATTTATTACTCCACTAACTCATATTTTTTTGAGTCCGATTTGGGGAGCTCAAAATCTTCTTAATCAACATGTTCCCTTCATTAAATCAAATTTTTCGTCGTAATTTCTTTTTTATTCTTCCAGCTCTTCACACTAAGCATGGTAAGCATGCAGAATAAAAAAAAACGTCGTTAAAATGACAGATACTGCAAATTACAAACATAGCGAGCTGACCATACACTGTCTTGGAAAGACTGCAATAGTACTTACAAGAATTAAAGTAACAAATATGTCTGGAAAGCGGTGTTTCCTTATTTACCAGTGGTTTGTTAAGGGAGTAAAATCACCCTCCTAGTAATCAATCCAATCACAAAGTTACCGGAAAAGAGAAATTCATCAGCAGTTCACAAGTTAATGCCAAGTTTTTTAATCTGACGAATGTTGCGCAACTTTCCCGAAAAGTTGTCGTTTCCACCGAAATCCGGACAAAGTACACAGTTTGTAAACTCTACGTTTGCTACTTCGCGTTTTAAATGTTTGATATGTGTTAATTTGTCGGATAATTTCAGTTCAGAAAGACTTCATGGCCTTTAAATGTCGGAATTAGTTATTTTAGAAAAGGTCAAAATAGTTTAAAATGCCTTCGTATGTTTTCAGGTTCAAAGTCGAATGGCCGACCCACCATATCCACAGAAAGAAGGGATTGCTCATCACATGTTGATTCGGTTAAAGTGAAATTCCACGGTGACAAAGGGTAATTCACATCGATCTTCATTTTACGTTCTCTTCTCCAATGTCTATCATGATTCTTCTTTTTCCCCCTTATTACCGCATTCGCTAAGCCACAGCATAGTTAATATGCTTACAGCGAATCCATGGCTTGGTATTTAAAATAAAGATTACATAGGTTGGGCTTCTTTTAGTCAAACCGTTTACAGATTTAGACCTAACACGGATTTGTGATTTATGAGGTAACAAAAAATTTCGTAGGGGTACCGATATCGATATGGCAAATTGTGATCACTATAACTAAATAAGAGTATTAAAATACACAAACAAAACAATATAGATTTAAAAGAAATAAAAGAGTTTGGCCGTAATGATATTGGAATGATAATAGCCATAATAAGAATGCGCTTTTGTTTATATCTATGCACTCTTAGGAATGGATGTTGGAATTCAATCAACTTTATTTAACCAACCTATTAATTTATTTAAGGTTCTAGACTTCTAGCAGGGCATCCGACCTACTAATCGGGGACACTGAAATTTGTGACTGTGTCCGTCACTCTTAACGTTCGTTAAACATCGCTCTGTGAATTCAAAGTCATACTGAGGTAGATGACATGACCCATCTTCTGCTTGCGCTTTTATTCATTGCGCCCCATGGTATCGCATCAACAAAACTGACTTTTGTTGGTCAGAGAGAGAAAGTACTCAAACAAATTCGCAGGCGTTTTCCATAGTACTTGACGAATATGTCACATTTTTTTCTTTCCTAATTTATTTTAGTTGGCTT
>JAEMWC010000064.1:127500-250000 GCA_016490735.1 Pachyseris speciosa
GAGTAATTGCTGAGCTCATTCCTTAAATTTTCTGGAAAAACTTTCCTTTCCTTAACATTGCGGACAGCACGATCAACTATTTCTGCAAGAACACTCGGGCTTAACTGTTGCACCTGCTCCAATCCTTCCTGTTGATTGTTGTGTTTTGCTGCCCTGTGTCTCTCATAACCTCATTTGGTTTTGTACTTCTTTCCGCAGTCATTGCAAACAATTTCTCGACGCTGAGCCTACAAAGATATCACAAACATTATCATTGTAAAATAAATAAACTACTCAGGAGTTTAAAAATAAAACTTCGGTGGCCACTTTTTCGATCAAGAGAGTATCGTGAAGCCCGGAAGCTCTATCAATTACAAGGTTTACCACTTAGAATAATTTCGACAAATCTCTACATTCCGGAGCTTTGAGCTCCTTAGAAGCTTTTTATAAGTCTTCCTTGTTTCGTAGGAGCCCTAAAGAAGATTTCCTTTGAAGAAACGGCAATATATAAGCATAGTTTTTACGCGAGCGTTTGTTTAATTTCGTTTGTTTACAGTCGTCGAGAAGCCCATCTGTGGCAAATTTAAGCTGAGAAGTGCGAAATTACAACTCGAAATTGCAACTTTTTCAACTTACATTTCTAACTGCGACGGAAAATTGTTCCTGTACTTCCTCATCGTCCTCCAAAATACCCAAGATCGCTTCAAAATCTTCTCCCCATACAAACAGATCGTCTACACCATCCGCCATCTTGAATGAACTTGTGCACGGTCAGAGTCATGTGACGGGTCTGTTCAACATCGCCGACCGCGCTATTGTTTAACCCTTTGATGTTTGCCGAGTTTCATAACCAGTCTCCTCTACTAACTATGTTCAAACTGTTTGATGTTTAGTTGATTTAAATCCCCGCCGCACACAACAACAGTTCCGGGATGAGAGTCCATTGTTTGATCCACAAAAGACAATAGATGGGTCATTAAGTCACCTTCATTGTAACTGTGCTTTGGAGGATTGTAAACACCGCAGATTAAAAAGCGATGTCCCGTGGGAAGAAGCAAAGTTACGCATATGACTTCATAATCAATCGAACGGTAAACATCAAGCACTGTCAGAGTTTTCCTGATATAAATCGCAACACCGCCTTTATTCCGCATATCCTTTCCCGACCAATTCCTGTCCCTGCGAAAGACTGCATAATCGGCGATATTAACCACCGCATCGGGTTGTGCCGGTTTTAAATGAGTTTCGGACACGACGCACACATCAATATCATTGTTCCGCGTATCTGCCTCCAAGGCTACAGAAGCTCGTACTCTATTTTTGGTCTTCGAAAGACTGCATATGTTTACAAACATGCAGTTAGGTACTGCAAAAAGCGAAGAGCTGTTCTTCCTCTTTACTGGCGCTCTGTGTAATGCAGTGAGACATCTCTTAGCGTTTAGTTCTCTAACGGAACAGGACTTCACCGGGCGACGAGATTTCACAACCTCAATGGCTTGACCATCCCTTGCTCTCTCGTTAGGATTCAAAAAAGCGTCTGCTGCTCTGTTTCTAACCCTACTTCGCCCTCTGTACCTTAAAATTCCCAGCCGTTTCAGAGTATTCAGCACGGGAGCTTGAGGTTTCAACGCGAAACTTCGTAGAGACAATAAATCGTTTCGACTCCGGAACAAGATCGTATCTGTTCCGCCGTTACTGCTGTCGCTATGAGCGGTGGTTAACTTAACCACCGCTCATAGTCCATCCACAAGCCGGTTCTCTTGTTGTCCATCTTGGAGTCCGGGATTAGGGTGAATGTCAGGCATAGTAAGCAGCGTACTAAGCAGCACAGAATCTTCAGGTGCCGCTAAATAAACCAAGCCTCTAGAATCCCAGCGAACTACACACCTTTTAAGTCGATGGTTGAGCACAAAACTGTGTGAAATCGCAGGCTTTGCAGTCCAGCAGTTGGAGTAACATGTAAGATTTCTGTTAAGAGCATTGTGACGATCCTTAAAAGCTAATACATTGATAGAAACGATAAAAAATACAAGAGCTCTCACGAACGTTGCAGCCATCTTGGCATGCATACATTATAACGACAGCGACAATACCGCTCTTATTTCAGCTTTATGTGCCTGTAACTCAAAAACGAGTTGGGCGACCTCTATTTTTATTATTGAATTGCAATCAGTATATCAAGATTCATCTTTCTTTAAAGCTTTAAAGAAATTTGTACATTGGGTTGAGAGCTAATTAAAAGTGGCTCTGAACCCAATGTACAGATGTTTATAAAACTATGCAGAAAGGGGAGTCTTCATTTGCTGATTGCAATTCAAAAGCAAAAAAACAAGGTTCACCCGACTCGTTTTTGAGTTACAGACACATAAAGCCAAACTTAAGGGTGTTTCTAAGAGGTTATACTGTTGCTATGGTAACATTATATATATGTAAAAAAGTGATCATGACTTGTTGAGAAATAATTGGAAATGTTTTTGATGCCACCTGTACCATGTTCAAGAAAACAAACGAGAAATCGTGACAGTATCGATCCATCAAAGAATTGGTGTTTAAAAATAATAAAACCATTTTGAGCCACCTTAATATCTTAAATGGACTGAATGAATGATTTGCTGAAGGAAAAGTGAGGAATAAATTTAGGCGTAAAAGGGGACGAACGGAGCCGTAAAGAAAGGGTTTGGATGATGAATTCATACCTCGCCTTGAGAGAGTCGTTCATTGAACGTCATCAATAGATTGGGGTCTTCAACCAAAATGCCTAGTTTTATTGAATAGAATAGAATACATACATACATACAGAGGCTCATGTCAAAAAAGCTCGACAAACTAAAATTACAAAACAAGGTAAATTGTGAATTATGCACATACAAATATAAAAACCTAACTATTAAGTATATCAAGAGGATGCAAAAATGTAAAAATAGATAAAATTATATACAGTTCATACACTGGCACCCTGTGAATTTAACATTATTCAGGCGAGCACGAAATTGTGCTAAAGTGGTCGAGGATTTGGCGACATCTGGTAAACGATTCCATATGTGGGCAATCACGTACAAATAGGAGTTGTGCATGACAAGGCTGTTATATGGAGGCTGCACAACATTTAAGCCACTGCCTCTTAAATTGCATTTAGTTAATCGAGGAGTAAAAAATTGAGAGATATAATTTGGGCCATCTAGTTTAAAACACTTGAAAAAAAGAATAAGCGATTGCAGGATACGTCTCCATAACAGCCATTGCTAGGCAAAAGTCATAGGTAGCCGAATTACCAAGATTCAGTATTGTCTTGATCGCATAATGATTTGTACGTTCCATGTTATTTTGTAAGAAGAGCAGGAGGCTGATTTTAGCTGTTCTATGAATGAATTCCCTTAAAACTAAGTAATTGCTTTTATTTGCAGTTACCAAAAAAGTCAAAATACCTACTGAACACGAAGACATTCGAGATGTTACTCCCTCAGGTAGGTGTTTTGTAATTGTTTTTTTTTTTTTATCTTGTCTTGTGTATTGATTGTTTTGATTGTAAACGGTGGAATCCAATGACAATGTCCGTTTTATTGTGGCTGAATCGAAAGGTGAATAAGTGAGTAATAGTTTTTCAGACTTTCACTCTACATTGATTCAGGTTTCCTTCTCTTGTACGCTTTCTCATGCCCGTAGAGAGTCTATAGACACTGTTTATAAGCTGCTGTATTAATATATGGATTTAATGAAGTGCTCAACTTCATTGGGCGTTTTTTATTCGAAGTATAAGCTATTCTCGGGTTAAAGCGCGACTTCACTTCGCGCGATTTTTGCTGCAATATTATTGCATTTTGATTACAATTTTAAAATCCTGCGCAACCGCATGAGCACGTGATATATACGATTGCCAGCATGCCAGCACGTGTTCTGCTGCTGTCGCATTAAATCTGCAATGATATCACTGTTAAATGTAGGAAAAATGCCGAGAATTTGTACTGAGAGAGTTTTTGAATCTTAGTTGAATGAAGTTATGGAATTACTCACATTCTTGCCAATTCTCATTCCTCTCGTTGAAAACAGGCCATCAAGTATTTCTTTTATCTCTTAGCTGTACCAAAAGTACCCTGATAGCCAGATATTTATCAAATTTTACACAACCAAAGCCCCAGTTTTCACATCAAGTATCAACCGAACTAAGGTGACTGTCAGTGGCAATGCAGAAATTCACGTGACTGCGAAGAACGGAGCCGACATGTATGCTCTGACATTGGGACTGGTAAGCTTAGTTAGAAACGTATAACCGCTATCTCCGTCATAACAGTTACATACATACATACATATTTATTAAACCTTTAAGCGGAGAGACCCTATACAGGATGCTAAAAAGGTCAGACGGGTCCGACGGGAGTACATTTAAGGCTACATATGAGCCTGACATAAGGCTTATTGGAAAATACTTAGGTATACTTATTATTGCAATATAGTTTCTACATGAGGTTTAATCCATTAGCCTAGCTTGGAAAGACGTAACTGATTCTACACAGACAGCATTTATTTAGGCAGGCAGGCTGTTCCAGAAGGGAATTACCCTTGATATCGTACTAACCTTGGTGCTAGCTCAAGGTGGCGTCTTATGACAATTTAATTAATTACTGTGACTCTATAGTGCCATCGATTTAAGACAAAATAAATCGGGTTGACCAATCAGTTTGTACGTTGTGTTGTCTCCAGAAAAGACAATTACGCCAGAAGCTGCTCATAGTCTTCCCAATCAATTTGTTTTTAAATGGACTGATGAAACCTTGTTGATTTCCGAACTGTTTATTTCTATAGAGGTCTGTTCTCGATGGATCTTTGGGTGTAAAATACGGAAACTTAACATTCCACGCAAAGTCATTCAGGTAGGGAAGCTTGTATGTCTAATATGTACACCTTCTTAAACAAAGAAACAAACAAAGAAACAAACAAACAAACAAATAAACAAACAATAATTGAAAACAAGACAAGGGGAAGAAAAGAAAGACGCTGCAGAAACAAGTCTGCACTTGCTAGAAATCAAACACTCGTATGTTAGCATACGTTTCGTTCTTTCGACAGTTGAGTTACAAAACGTCTCAGAAGCGAGTTTTAGTTATTAGTATGCACAGTTTGGCAGGGACTGCGCAGGGGGAGGGGCCGAGGGGCCTTGGCCCCCCACTTTTTGTGGAAAAATAATAAATTAAGTAAAAGACATATCCAAAGAAAGTACTTTCACCGGATAATAGTGCTTGGCTAAAGATATAAGTCCTAGATATAAGGACCTCGCATGAAATCATCCAAATGTATTATTGGTTCCTTTCGATCCTGTCTGATGGAATAAATTTTAAAACTATCTTTTGCAATTCATACACTTAGTTGCAGTCTTCTGTTGGTGATTAAAATGGGGTTGACAGACCAACGCGACTCCTGCTGCGTGCCCATTGTGTAAAACAAGCATATCTTTAAAAAATAAACGATAGCTAGCGTGACCAGCGTGACAACAAAGATAGAGCCTTCGGTGTTGTGGACCAGGGAAATCTCCGTGGTAACCCCTTGTATGGGATAACGAGGTCGATTTGACCTCCTACCCTCCGGAAATATGACACACAAAACGTCCGGTGGAAAAGAGTTAAGCATTTTCCTTTTTTTATAAGTAATCAAGGGAGGTTCCTTGAATATCCCTCTGTGTAATGGTTGTTCTTGTATTAGCAGCCATTTGCCCATTAGTATGTTTTTCAAACATGGTAACGACGATTGAAATTGCGTCACGATGGGTACAAGCTTCTTTTACGTTCTCTGTTTCTGTGTTACAGCTGTTTTTCTGTCCGTATACTTAACTTCTGAGAGTAACTGCTCCACCATTTTCTCAGGGTAACTTCTAGACGGTCCTAGATGTAAGGCGCGTTTTAAAGTTTTCTATGTTGTCTGTGAAAGTAACTCTTGAAGAGTTACTCAAGAAAGGCTCAAAGAAAAGACTCAAGAAAGGTTCAGTAATTTGACAACACTAAACACTCACCAAGACAGAACAGACAGATTGCGGACGTTGCAAATGAATTTGTTGGTCGTAACGGCAATCGAAACAGGAATTTCGGTACATTCAGAGAATCCCTTTCGTGACTGTAAGCGAGTGAATGAACCAAAGTTATGATCGGGGGGGGGGGGGGGTACTCTCAGAAAAATTGGGTGGGGGTGTGCGGACCGCTTCCTGAAACCCTTACCCTATTTGAGACCAAAATCTGCGATTTTCCCTACCCTATTTCAGACCTGACCAAAAATTCGATACCATATTTCAGACCTATTTCACGTACACGGTTGGCGTAAGTATAACTAAAAGAAAAAAAAGAAGGGCTTTTGTTGACGGTCGTATCGCCTAAAGATGAAAAAGTAGCTTCTTCTAAAAACATACCCAATTGAAGGCTAGAGTGCACAAACCATACCCTATTTCAGACCAAAATGGTCAAAATCGATACCCTATTTTAGACCAAAAAGGCTAAAAAATGATACCCTTTGGGGCCGCACATACCTATATAGCCAATATAAGGGAGTACTCCCCCTCCGGGATTATGATTACTGTACCTTCGTTTACAGATTACGTTAAGTGTGGCTACAAAATTTATTTTGTCACTAACCCCTTTCTCTAAATGCTTGAATTGAGTTGAAAAGTGGAGAAAAGGATATCACTTCATCAGTTTGAGCTAATAAAATATGCTAATTGCTGGACAAAAAAATTACTCAGTGTTAATTATCATTTTCCATACTCTAGGAATCAAGTGCGGCTTGTACGCTCTGCTATCGGAGATATCAAGGTTTGCTTATATGAGTTTGCAGAATTTTGTTATCTTCGTAACCAATTTAACCACATTCGTGCTGACTCACAAACTCTTTTACTTGTCCTACAGTTAAAGGTTAAGCTCCTCCAGATTTATCTTAATCATTTTGTTCACACTGGACGCTTTCTGGCTCAGTTAAACGGTACGTAACACCTCAAAATAACGTTTTGTTAATTGCTGGGAATTTTATTCGTTAAAAACTGGTAAAAACATGAGCAGAAGGTTACCAAAGCAAATCTAACAACAATGATGCAGAGTGGATACTCGTGCACCAAATTACCTCAAACCCTAACGATCCCTCCTTTGGAAGGCAGATGCGCTGATCAAGAAAAACGTGAAGGGAGAAGGGAACTACACACTGACACGCAAAGAAAACACCAGAGCTATATGGAGATCAAGTTTAACGTTTCAGTCTTCTGGTAACTCTAAGTTAGGCACGATGTCATGTACTAGATCTAGTTCTAACACCCCTTGGGATTTCCTCCAAAATCGTTTGCTGATGAGTGCCAGGTATTATAGTTTCAGTCGTAATACAGCAGCAATAAACCTGAAGTAAACCATTACTGATAGAAAATAAATTTAATCGGTTTTAATTGCGAAACTAAAACAGTTCGTGGCGCTTCTAGTACCCTTATGATGGGTTAAAAATTTATTTTTAACTACATTTAAATGCCTCAGTAAGAAACATTAACATCATTCTTTGTGTTGCTTACAGTGATCGGAGACAGGGGTTTTCCTCTGCCGATGATTCCCGATATCACGTGGGAGGACACAAACCTCACTACTGGAGAGGTAATCTACATTTAGTGGTATATTCCATGAGCCAAGTTTTGGTTTGTAGCTGTGCCGTGTTTGTGTTCTAATCCTCCAGTGAAAGTTCTTGCATTGCACTTAATTACCAACGATAATGTTAGTTATAAACTGGATTATAAGAAGACTACAGATACACTGAACGGTACAAGGTAAAAATGTTTGAGAAAGGATGCGATCTGCCTTAAAACATGTAACATGAAAGAGTTCTTTGATAAGAATTGCGCGAGTTTCATAAGTACAAACACTGCTATGTATAAACCCAGTTCTTCTTTTATAGCTATCAGATTACTTCCTTACTTCATCACCTGCCTTCCGTCCTACAGTTATTCTAACTTTTTGTTTCTTTTCTCCAGGGTTACACACTTATAAAAACGAACTTGAGGTACAGGGCAAGGCGCTTAAGATAGTGAGAACAAAACGATGATAAATCAATCTTCCTTGTGGCTGGTTTACGCTACGGTTTGTCAATCCAATTTGTCTATTCGGCGGTATCAAAGCGTGAATCAAAGTGCGTGTGCATTGACGGGCGATTTTTATCTTTGTATTTTGATTGACAGGACAGTTTCTTAGAGAGAGTCTGTACGGCATAACAGAAAAATGTAAAAAGATTTTCTGAGCTCGGGCTCGGGCGACTTTCACTTTTCGCAGATCGTCCTTAAATCGGGTACAGAATAAAGGCACGATTCGCTCTCCAGTGCTGTCAAGTAGACAAATTAGGTCGAAAAATCGTAGAGCGTAAACCCACCCATTGCATTGATAAGGGACGACCATTTGTATTCATTAATATCTCGTAAAATGAAATAAATAAGGATTATTCAGTTGCTAGTTAAGCTCCCATAACATGTTATGATTTAATCAAGGCTTACTGTGGATAAGCGAAATGGTGGTAGTTTCGTCAGACACAAAATTTTGGCTTCTTTACCGTGCTGGCCACCTTTAAATTGTGTAAGAAATTACGGAAAACGGAAAACTGCAACAAGTCAGAAACACTAGTACAAATTAATAACGTGGTTTTGTGAACTTTTTGAGACGATTAAACAGATTTGGGTAATTGAAAGGTTTTTGAGTTTGTACAATGTTTCAAAAGAAACTAAATACGAATCAAGCAAAGAAGAAAAACAAAGGTTATTATGGCTACCTAAAACTGTCTCTAGATAATGTGAAGAGTGCTCGTACCAGCGAGCTTTCTTTGAATGTTTCTGACTCTCTGTTATAATGAAAAGTGTTTTAACTGTGATATTCAATCAAATGTTGACATTTAAACACATTTAAATTAGCAGTGCGCCTTTGAAATTAGACGCCACTCAGATAGTACAACGGTAAAGTAGTTGCCCAGTTGTTGCCAAGTAGAGTTGTGTAACCTGTGAAAACGCTTGGGACTATTACAGTTTAGTTCTTTTTGACAAGAAAAATAAAGCTTAAGAAAAACGCAAACGTTGGAAATGACCCACCGAGTTTATTAGATTTATCATATAAACTGTAGTTATTTATAGGGATTTCGACCACTGAGAAAAACCGTTCCTCCGACTGAAATTGTCCAAATAACCGGCAATAAAAATCTCCAATCAATCAACAATTACAGTTCATTGGGGAAAATCAGGAAGAGGTAATTTCAATGCTTTTGTCGACAACAGCTCCAAACAATTCTTCCTTGCCGCTACAACGACAAACACTGCCAGCGATACAACAAGAACGCGTCAATACGACCGAGTCCAGTGAAAGTCAAATGTTCAGGTCTCTTTTCCAAGGAAATTATATAACTGGAGGGACATTCGATTCAACGTTCATGTTTCAACTTCAGCGTCCAGTCATACCAGGGGCGTAGCGAGCCTATAGGCCCGTAGGCTCGGGCCTACAAATTTAAGCCTGCCCGTCCTACATATTATTGTGCCGTTGTGAGAGATGAACAATTTACTGAAATTCTTCGCGAACGTTATAAAAAGGAAACGCAATTTATCAACGTATCTTAGGATTATAACAATGGCAACTACTTTGTAAGGGTGAGATTACGAAAGCAAGGGAAAACTTTGGAGACCTGTAGGCTATGAAAAGCGCTACCGACAATCGTACAGCGGTTACATATGGCAAGACAGCGAAGCTCCTGGGCGGCCATGGCGAAGCGGAACTATGGATGGTCTCTTCTACGCATAGTTTTTATCTTTCTCAAATTTGTGTGCGTGGTAAAGGGGAGTTCAGACAGCCATTTCTTGCTTAGGGAATACTGGATTATGAAAATTTTGGTTCTCTGGTTCAAAATTATGGTAAAATTCAGGGTATATATCTTGACTTTACAAACACTCGAGTCTGAGGAATGCATGAAATGGCGTTTTAGAGGTTTCAGTAAAAAAATTTCCCGGGGAGCATTGCCCCGGACCCCCGTAAAAGATAGCAACTGTTGGCGCTCAATACACGCCTTTGGCGTAATAACGACTCTTGCGTTAAAAACAGGCCTACAACTATTCAAAAACCTCGCCACGCTCCTGCATACGATGGTAACGGAAAGTCCACATCCGAAAAGGTTTCGCAGACTTCGCGTGTTGGATAGTGACAGTCAAGAAAGCAACCAAGAAGTTTAGCTCAAAAAGATTATATTTTGCAAAACTCGACAGACAGTAAGTCTTCGCAGCGTTCAGGTTCTGTTTCTTGTTAGTAAGATGTTTAAAATATAATAAACAAAATAATACATGGTTGGTTTTAAGATATGGAATTTCTCTTCTCGCGTTCAACTCGATATCTCACTGGTCCGCTGCCCTAACCTTTAGATATCGAGCTAAACACTCGAGGAGAATTTCCATATCTACGCGCACCATGTATTATGTATATATTCCATTTAACGCCGTGGATAAGCCTATCCACCGGATAAAACTGCTATCCACCAGATAGTTATCCAGTGGATAAACAAGTCGTTGCAAAAAGCCCGGATAATGCGAAGAATAACTATTCACCGGATAAGCCGCTATCCGTTCCGTTGCCACGGTGAATATCAGTCACGTTTTAGATGAAACATGGCATGACAACAAAATGGCGGAAGATGTGGAACCTTGAAAATGGAGAAATAAAGTTAAATGCATCCCCAAACGGCAGTAAATTATTACGGAGACTGCCAAGTAAACCTCTCAAGTTATAAAAAGAGCTATTATGCCAAACGCCAACTAGTATAACGATTGAAACTACTGCCTATTTTAGTAGGAGAACGTTTCGCCCCTGTCGAGTTCGACCCGTTAAAGTTCGTCCCCAAAACATCGAGTGCACCACGTTCATTTATCGAGTTCGCCCTTTTACTTAAACTATTGAAATAAAAGTGTTATTTCCTTAAACACAGATGTTATTGCTTCAAATAATAGTGTTAAAAGGTATACGCATAGTGCTGCTTTAACATCTACTTTGTATATTTAGGTAATTGTGCTCAGGGCGCCTGTTGATAGCAGTTGCTTTTAAGCATCTGAAAGGTTACCCTGAGCCTAAAATTAAATAAACGATTCTGTTCTGTTTTATTTAATTCCATGCATTGACCTTTTAGTTTGCCTGATTTCGGGCAAATAACGGATTTCAGAGTTCGTTTCTTCGTGTAAAAAATGATTGTAATATTGTTACCCTCCTTACCGCATATAACTCATGTTTTTGTTGTTTCAATCTTGGGAAGGTATTTTTGCTCGGACTAGAAAGTCTTTGAGCAATTTGTCCTTCCGATAAGCGACAATAGGGGTACGTGTTAGAAAATATTTGAGCGAGTTAAATGAGGTGCCAGTGTTTCATAAGAATCTTTTCAAGATTTGTTGAAGCCGGGTTGTATATAGTAACTAGTGGCAAAATTTCGTTTGATGTCTTAGTTTTCGTCAGTAAAGCCTCATTCCATGATGAGAAATTAACTTCAGCCATTATCGTAGTGATGATCTCAATAGGATAGCCTCGGTCGAGTAATCGGGATTGAAAATCCCGTTTGAATGACTCGAAGTTTTCCTTGACTGAGTTTGTTCTCAAAAGACGCAATGTCTCGCCTTTTAATAAATCCCTCCTTAACACTGAGAGGGTGATATGAGGAGAAATGCGTATATCGGAAAGTTACTGTAGGCTAAAAATGTGTTTGGACATCAAGTAGATTGCCGTTAACGAAACGTGAGCCTTTAAAAACTTCAGTGTCAAGGAAAACGATTCGTTCAGGCGACGACATTTGCCAAGTAAACTTGATTGTTGATTTCTTATGAAACTTAACTGAAATGGTTGATTGTTCGAACAGCCATGTCTGTTTTTCAACAATTTTATCTGGTGGATAAAAAGTTATACGACAGAGGCGGATCCAGGAATTTTTGATTGGGGGGTCCAAACTTAATTCAAATTACTTCTCCTCGTAACTCCGTCACTCTCCCCAACCCCCCCCCCCACCTCCCTCCAGCCGCCCGTTACAAAAGGGAGTTTTAGAAACAACGACGGGAACGACAATGAAAACGTCACAAGTCAATAGGTTGAATGAGCAAAAAAATCACTCTGCACGTGCGTTTTACATTTTTCTTTGCCGTCCTCTGCAAAACAGCAACGTGAATTGACCAAATTTTAGGTTTTGGCGAGAACGCGAGCACATGATGGCATATTTTTCTTTTTTTATAATGAACTTTACTTTAACACCGTTCATAGAAATTTAGTTCCTGGATAGTTCGCCAACATTATACACGTGGAACAAATTGGAACAATCGCACAAGTGCTACAATAACGAGAAGATATATTTTGAAATGACATTTTCATTGCCGTCGCCGTCCTTGTTTCTTAATCAATTTAAGGAGACGATCACGTGTTTAACGCTGGTTGGACAAAACTGCTCTGCTAGCAGAGGTGAATGACCATCAGAGGGTACCACCAAAAATAAAATTTCATTGTGGAAATATGCCTGGAATTTAGATTAGTGGCAAAATGGTTTCCATAGTAGGCGATCCTGTCGATGCGAGAATTTCAGCGTCAAACAAGTCATAGTAGAAAAAAATTCGGCTGAGGAAGAGGGGTTCGGACCACCCCCCGACCTCCCCCTGGATCCGCCACTGTACAACCTACCTAGATGTGGATAACTTTATCCCCTGGATAGCGCTACCTAGGTCTATGCAAGCTTTGAACAACCGGAATGACGTAAGCGACTTGTCTGCTGTATAAGAGTGATCCCCTAGTACCCGCTAATGGGAGGTGGTCGCTTACAAGAGGTTGTCGCAAAGGGAGGTTCGACCGTATCAACATGCTTCTTTGCTACTCTGCAAATCCGCATTGAAAAGTGTTGTCTGTATGTATCAAAACAATGATTCATAATGAAAAAATTGAAGGAACGCAGCCAGGATGAGTCATCATTCTTAAATTCTTAAATCTTAAATTCTTAAATTCGGCCCGTTAACTTTGCGGATCGCAACCTGAAGTCAAATCGGTCTCTTTGGCTTGTTTCCGCACCATGGCAGAGACAATTATAACAATAACATTGGTCTTCTTACCAATTATTTCACACACACAATTATTTCGCTCACACTCGAGGCAGAACTGAAAAAGCCAATCAAATGCATGTGCACGTCTCAAAATCTGACAGAAAGTTGTCAAAAAGCTGTGAAGAAAATGTCAAAACCCAGCGCGCTTCACGCTTTATTTGAAAAAGATGTTTGTCCAAAGATACGAAGTTTCACCTTCTAAATTGAGAAATTCTCGAGAATTTCTGTTTGAGCAAATAAAAATGATCGTTTGGATGTTTAAAAAACAGCGATGTGTTGGTTGGCTTTGATAATTTTATCGTGGACGGGTCTGTGAGGGATAAGCCATGTGATGTGCGGCTTCGCAAGCTCCGTCTTCGTTATAACTGGATGATAGTTTTTTCACTGAGAATTGATGAAGCTTCCTCGGAGGACATGGGAAGTAATAGTAAAGCTATCAAGGCAGTTAAGGGTTTTGTCTGCTTACCCAAGCAGCGATTTTGTGTGAAATGGCGCTATTAGCAGTGTATTATGCAGCTCTGTGTTCCAAGTGATTGCTTACTGACTAAACTAACTGGTTCGTAGTCATATATATTTGTATTTTTTACAGACATTTTATGTCAAAATTTCTCAGCAATTTTTCTAACTTTCTACGAAATGTGTTTGTTACTTGTCTTTTCTCCAAGAATCATCGAATCGAAGAAACATATGCTTAAAGGAGCACTGTCACCGGGATTTTTGCTGTTTTTGGTTCAATTCTGCCAAAATTACTGCCTTTTACCTGTTATCGTGCAAAAAATGCTTCTACAGAATCAGCAAGATGAATTCCAATGAAATTTTAGCAGGAAGAGCTAACCATAATAATTTTTTTGGTGATTTTTTCAAATTTCAATCCATTTCCATCCTCGTCATCTTACATGGAAAACAGAAGTTTATGGTGTCAATGCAGTACTACAGTCTTTGGCAGCAAAACTAGACCATTATTTTAAGGTTTCCACTGATGCAATGGCAGTTTTAAGCTTTTTAAAGTGATGCTACAATAGCGTGACACTGCCCCTTTAAGCATCATGTAAGGTGTTATTGTTCTGGGGGTTTTTGAACCGCGATCAGTTCCTGTTGACTGCTGTAAATTTCCATGTGTGAATGATATATGACATAAATCATACGTGAACTGCGGAAATGAAATCAAATGAAGAATGATCCTCGCAGTTGTGAACGCAATTTATGCAATTGCGAAAAGAAGCCTGAAAAAATTCAGGACTTCAACGGGGTTTGAACCCGTGACCTCGCGATTACCGGTGCGATGCTCTAACCAACTGAGCTATGAAACCACTGACGTTGGGAGCAGGTCAATTGTGGGTTCATATGTTCCCATGAAAGAAATGAGTGTGAATGATATATGACACGCAATTGCATAAATTGCGTTCACAACTGCGAGGATCATTCTTCATTTGATTTCATTTCCGCAGTTCATGTATGATTTATGTCATATATCAGTCACACTCATTTCTTCTTCATTTGGTAAATTTCCATGTTCGTAATTCTTTGTGGCTTTTCTACGGACAGTTTTGTGTCAAAATTGTTCAGCAATTTTTCTAGTTTACTTCGAGATATGTTTGTTACTTGTCTAATTTCTCCACCTTCGCCAAGAATATCGAACAAACACCAATCACACTTTGTTTTCTTCCAATGTATTGTTTTTGATCCGCTTTGAATTCCTTTACCCTTTTATCTGAAAGTAGATTGGACTCAAGAATGTTTGTTTGTTTCTTTTTCAAACGTCTGGTATCGAATAGTTCATCTGAATCGTAAAACTCCCCGTTTTCCTTGCTGCTGCTAAATTTTTTGGACACAAAATTGGCCCAAGGAAAGCCATTCGAAGTTCCTCGGTGCCAGTAAAGAAAAAGATCTAATCTTTTATTTGCTGGGTGAAAAAGAAATGTATGGTGGGACATTGGAATTGTAATATCTCTTTGATCCAAGGTTTAGCTGCGGATGAAGGATCTTTCTGCAAAGTTTCAAAAAAAAAAAAAAAACTGTACATGGGGTTCAGAGCCACCTTAATTTTTCGATGATTTAAAGTGGTTCTGAACCCCACGTACAGAATTTTTTTAAACTTTGCAGAAAGATGAATCTTCACGTGTTGACTGCAATTCAATAATAAAAATTGGGGGTCACCGGACTCGTTTTTGAGTTATAGGCACAAAAGGCAAAATTTAGGGTGTTTCTAAGAGGCTCTACTGTTGCTATAGTAACCTTACATGTCACAACATTGATTGCGAATTGTTGAGAAATAATTGGGACATTTTTTGATACCGTGTTCAAGAAAGCAAACAAAAAGTTGTGGCAGTATCGATCCATCAAAGAGTTGGTGTTTAAAAATACCGAAACCATTTTGAGCCACCTTAACTCTTTTCCGTACGCTCCACTAAATATGATTCCTCAGGGAATCATTGCCTTGAAAACTTGCAACTTTCCCAAATGGTTGAAATGAATCATTGCTATGGCCAAATACTCAGTTTTTGGACTTCGTCATCCCGTAAACTTACTAAAACTCCCAATTTTTATTTAATATGACCGTTTATTCGGTTGTGAACCAAAAATGTTGGCTTAGAATGCCCTCGGGCAACACCAAAAAATACCCAACTTTGTCTTGAAGTCTTTATGACAAAAATTCCTCTTGAAGCTAAAAGTCTACATTGTCAGCAAACTTCAACTCTACTTCTTGTGATCTGCACCACATTTTCCTGCTCACTTGTTTAGCGCGACGTGGGTAACGCTTTTGATTTCACTTGCTCTCACTGGTCTGTAATTTTCGACTTTGTGACCCAATGGAATTCTGGGTACTTCTTGTATAACGTCGACATGGAAGACCGCCAATTTCCATTTCAGATATTTTTTATAAGTGTCGAGCCACCCGGTCCTTCTGACAAAATATTGCACCAATTGCATTATTTACAAGTCAAAATTGCCATGCCAGGTCCCGGAATCCACTCACAAAAGGGCTAAAGACACAACTTCACTCCGTGAATTGCCACCACTCGCTTGAATACTTTGAGTGGCCCATTTCGTGTGTAATTGCTTCTTACCTCTGTGTTCTTTCAAAGGATTGCCTCTAACCATCAACGTAGCTTTATGATGCTAGGCAGGGGGCTTCTGAGGTGGCAAATGGCTCGAAAAACACACTTATAAATCAAATACGCAACGAATTGTAGCTGCATTGATCGTTTAGAAATAAACGACAGCTAGCGTGACAAGCGTGACAACAAGGATAGAGCTCTCCGTGGTAACCCCTTGTATGGAATAATGAGACTGACTTGACCTCCTACAATCGGGAAAATGCAAAAAAGACCTACAAAACGGCATACGGGAAAGAGTTAAAGCGCTCGCCTTTCCAACAGTGAGACGGACATGTAAATCGTTGTGCGGAGCGTTTCAGTGTGCGGAATACCCAACAGAATTGTAAGTGTGTTCTTCGGCAAGTCACTTGTAATCCACTTAAATTAGGATTTCAGCATTTTTATTGTATTTTCTTGCAGTTTGACTGTGTGTGGTTGTTACAACTCAGTGCAAGAATAAAACCGGTTTCCGTACATCTGACTGTGACCTTCGAATTCAGGTAGCGCTTCAAACCGCAAGTGCGAAACATAATTCGTAACCAATTGTTACACAACACAGGCACAGGTCGGATGACAGTGCATACGGGGCGACATTGAAAATTTGTATTTTCTTGTCGCCGCGCGGGGACAAAAATGTGGTCGCCTCGACATCGTTTACGCACGAAACTAAGCATGTCACTGCGACTTGTCGCCTAGTATGTCCCGGCCTCAAAACTGCGCTATAATTCACACTCGTCAGCGACCACCAATGTTCGACATTTTGAGTGGTCGGTTACGGGAGGTTCGACCGGATACTAAAGCACACGATCGCAACTTGAGGGGAACTCCCAATTTCAGAGCGAAAAAACGTTCTGCACAGCTTTCTGCGCATCACTACTCGAGAGCTTTTCGAGGGCTCCGGTTTGTCTTTTGAATGAAATCGAACGCGATACCAAAACAGCGTTCGCACCGTGCGAAGTGTTGTGTTTTGTTGTCTATCATTTCTTTTATTACCTGAATCAAAGCACATGGGATTCTACCAACTAGTTTTAGACGAGAGAAGAAATATGCAGTGGAATCATGATTAAAAGTTTTGAAATTCTCAAAAAGGCGAGTATTCATGTGATTTGAGTATGTTTGTGATTAAGGAAACTGGAATTAAGATTATTGTTTTCCATCGTTAGGTCGTTTAGTTTCAGGAGTACCCAACGACCTTTTCTGAGAATTTTTATCTTACGATGTACTAAACACTAGCTGAGTGTCCCCCTGCCAATCTTCGTTAATATTTAACTTTCCTGGGAAAAAAATAACCGCTCTTCAATGCCAGCAAGCAGAACTTTTGAGAAATAAAAATTCCAGCCAGCTACGAGCGTGTCGTTTCTCAACGAGCCAGCAAAGTTGAAAATGCCGCAAAACACGAAATGCCAGCCAGCACGGGTGGAATCTTTCCAGTTTGCCAGCCAACAGTCGCGTAAGGAAGAAAATACCCAGCCAGCTAAGTATTGATTTTAACTTAATTTTTGGGCAAAATATGTCAAATGGTTTATTTCGGATGTCAGATCGTTCCCAAGACGGGCAGTAGGCTTCTATCTGTATCCTGTGTTGTTTACTTTTAGTTTTAAATCCACCAAAATACGAAGCCAACTGACAGCACATGCTATTCAATAATAATAAGCTTTATTTACCCTCGGTAGTATTTATAGCACAAAGACTAGTGGGGCCGAGCAAATACAGAAACAAATGAAGTCAAATTAAATCAACTGAACTGAAATCAAATGAAATCAAATCAAATGTTGGTTTTGGGGAGAGCGTTTTGGGAATCGAACCCGGGACACATTGGTGGAAGGCGAGCGCTCTCACCACTACGCCAACCCTGCTCCCCCGATAAGTTAAGACTTTTGAAAGTTGCGTTACGAGCCCAAGATTAACTTTATGTTCAATCTCACGCAGATAAAAGTGCGCCCTCAGTACTCTCAGCCAGCATGAAAACTGAAATAAGACAACTGCCAGAAATGACGTGTTTTGATTCCTGTCAGCCAGTAAGACTCATTACGGACACAAATGCTAGCAAGATTTCGTTAAAATAACACTGCCGGCAAGATTTTTATTTCAGCAAACATTTTGCCAGCCAGCCCATAATCGGCCTGCAGAGCGGTTATTTTGCAGATCGGCTCCAACGAGCACTCCTCTAGTTTGTAAAGCGAACTGCTTGTTAGCGTTCAGTCCTAAATTCTCCGTTTAATCGCACTTTTTGACCGGACTGCTTTGAAGACAGTGATCTCTTGGACACTAAATCGGTTAGCTTGTCACTGATAAAAAAGAACGCACTGAAAGATGTTTATTTGACCATTTGGAGACGTTGAATGTGTTTGTAAAAGCACTGCCGGTGCTATGGATAAACGTCACGGCTAGTCGGCTTGCTTTTGCGACAGAGTGAGATCGTTTTAATCATTTGCTCTTTTTGCCTCAACGTACCTGAAACGATGTTTTATTAAAAAGGCGATGCGATTGCATTAACTAAACTCTCTAGACACTTTGGCAAACACAGCATATACAGATTAAACTCTTTCGCTACCCAAAGTTGAACTCTCGACCTTAGATATTCAGTGGTTTGCTTATATTGCTACAAATTGTACAAGAGGCCGATCATGACAACAAAACCTTCGGGCACGGTTTTTTTTACACGTCGCAGGAACATTAAGGCTATTTTAGTTAATACCCAATTTATCTGCACGTTATCTTTTCACATTATCATGTTAATGAGCCTACCATTAGCTTTAAAAGCTTTCAAAACTACAATAGCTTGTATGGAGTATTGACAAGAGCCTCTCTTCGTATCGAGTTACTCTATGTTGTATTTTAAAAGGGCGTTCAAATCCGTTTTCAACATACAGTGATAAGCACAAAAAATGAAGAACTCATCAGTGCTGAAAAGTTCTCTATTTATATCCATCGACCTTCCTTCCAAAGAGACGTGGATCGCCTGGTGCAGTGTATTACCGTCGGAAGCTGTCCTAATTATCACCGGAAACCTGCTAACGATCGTTGCCTTTGCAGTTAACAGAGGTCTTCGTAAGAAGAAATTATTTCTTATCATTAACATGGCATTTGCTGACATGCTAGGAGGTCTGTCTCTGCCTCTGCCTTTGTACGTTGGGCATGACTTTCTACTATGGCCACAGAGTTACTCTACGTTGTTGATAGTTCTCCAGAATGTGCTTTTTAACGGCCTCTTCCTAGCCTTGTTGATTTCCGCGGCCTTAATCTCCGGCGAGAGATTTTACGCTATCTATTGGCCGCTAAGACGCCAAAGACTGACATCGCGGGCATATTGCATTGCCACTCTTACGATATGGACACTGGCTTTTCTCGCATCCGCGGTGTTCACCGCATTGCTTTACTTAACGTCGATGAACTTTGATCGGTCCTGTTTTATGGTTGTGCTATTGGTCGTCTGTGGTTTTAACATTGGTATCTGGAGAAAGTTCAAATGCAGAGATATTTCTTCACAACAGCTGAACAATGCCAAGCAAATCAAACGCTTGTCCAATGCATTGCTCTCTGTTTCTATCGTGGCTTTGCTTTCATTGTACCCTTACATCATGTATTTCTATGGTGATGATGTTATGTTGGACATGTCGACAGATTTTGATATCTATTTCACCGTTTATACATTAAGCCTTGCCAATTCTTTCCTAAACCCTGTTGTGTATTCTTTAAGAATTCCTGAGTTTAGACAGGCGCTTGTATTACCCTGTCACAAAAAGAAGCTAGTGATAACAAAAACACACGCAGAGAAAAGAAGACATGACAGGGTTGACGGCGCTAGTTTGGCGACACCAAGCAAAACATTAGGAACCAATTTTAATAGGGTGCAACAGGCTTATGAAAAAGAAGTTATGGATACCAAACTGTAAGCAACTGCGAATCAGATTATGCGCTTCAATAGGTGACTTATCCTTATATCGATTAGAAGCGAACCAACAGCCCTCCAAGACCTGGGTGGTGTTACTAAGTTTTTCGGTACTTTTGCGAAAGAAGGAAAATTATAATTTGTTTGATGAGCCGTATTCTAGAATAAAACTAGAACGTTCCATTGGAAAAGGAAGTGATGAGGTGAAAGGGGAAATTCAGCACCTTAATTTGGCTGAGTTGCCTCGTTGCGGAAATGTGAAATTTCTTAGTTACTTATATTTTTGCTGAATCACTTCGTTACTGGGGTTACTTTGCTTACACAACTAGTGTTGAACTGCAAAACATGGTTAGACATAAGCAACAGACGAAAATTTGAAGAAATGATATCGGGCTTTCGGAGTCAGCCATTTTCTATGAAAATGGTTAGTTGTGAATAGGTATTAAATTGGCGAAGGAATCTGCTTTGAATCGAGCGTAAGTTTTCTGCAATTTGCTTTTCTTAATAACCCATTCACTTAAAAACAGAGGAATACTGACCTGAATGTGTAGTGCATAAATCAGTAACATCTGGGCCTCCAAATTCGCTTCTTTTAGAACTAGAGCAGCTGCAGAATATGTTCTAAGGCAATAAAAAACAATATTAAAACCAACGTGCAATATTGTAGGCTCTTTTCTGAGCGTCATTGTCCGATCCCTAATGCAACCGCGGCTTTACGAACCAAATTACAGTTGTTACACAATCAGCGCCTTCGGCTTAGCTCGTCTCGTCCGTGTTCCGTGAACAGCCGTTTGACTGAATCCAATCGATTCTGCAGACAATTATAAAAAACAAAACAAAACAAAACAAAACAAAACAAAACAAAACAAAAACAAAAACAAAAACAAAAAACATACAGTCAAGAACTGCATGTGGCTAGTCAAGACCAGTCAAAAATGTCAAAAAAGAACAACATTGTGGCAGGCATTCGAGTTGATTATCATATAAATTAAATTGTGAATTCAATGTTTTACAAAAACATAGAAAACGTGAAGTGGAAAATGGTCCTAGTAAGTAGATGAGTAGTAGGGCTTCAGCAAAATTAGCCGGATTTTGGACTTCCCTCGACTTCCCTTAACTTCCCTTAACTTCCCCTGCCTTCCCTTAACTTCCTCCATACTAATTTTTGACTTCCTCCATACCAATTAAGCGTCTAGGTAAAAATGCCTTCCCCCATACTAATAAGCGTCGCTCTAGTACAATAAAAACAATAGACTTGCCCAGAGTCGCCCGGTCTATACCCACCCTGATTGGTTCATGTAGAATGTATTACGTGTTCAAAATAAAAGCGGGTGTATTTCGAAAGCGCTATCATTCAAGCAATCGCTTCGCTAGGAAAAAAGTCTGTCACCAATATTTTTTCAAACGTTGCTCCAAACATGCAAGTCGAATCAAGCGCTAATGTTGTAACTTAGTTGAAAGCATTAAAATACAGGCTTAAGTTGTATAGAGAAACTTGATTGATTTTTATTCATTGTGTATCTTAATCTTCCTGTATTCGCTAATAATGATTCAAGAAACGTGTTGTTCCAAAACATTCTGATTGTCACGCAGTGCAACACATTGATTCAGAAACTTTTAAGAAGAGTGATTATCCTCCGAGCGAAGATGGAGACGATTGAATGCATCCTAATTTCCTGATATTTTGTGCTAAGCATTTCGTAGTTGTTGGAGCTTTCGTTGTCAATAAATGTATTTTTATTCATTTAAAATCACTTTCTGTATTGTTTTTGCATTCGCTGAGAAAAGGCAATGAAGTTTATGTTTGTTACTCAAGAAACGTGTAATTCATATTAGTCGCGTGTTTATATTGATCGTTCCAAACAACTTAAGCCGTCTATTGTCGTTGTTGAATGGCAGTGGTTTGAAGGATGTCCCATGGGCTTTTTTACTGCAGAGTTCGTATGCAAATATAGGGTAGTTTGGATCACTAGTTTGAATAATTAGTGACTAACGGAGCGGAAAACAAGAAAAGTTAGCTAAGAATTTATTTTCTCTCTCACATCTCTCATCGCCAAAGCTGAGGGGTCAGATAGTATCGAGGTTTTCAGTATTGAAACGCAGTTTTCGGTTAAAATTTCTGTCATGTGTGTGTTTTGGTTGTGTGAACGGAACTACCGCTTAATAAAAGAACAGTCAGAGCCAAGCGGTTTTTCGAATAGATGGATCAGTTTTGTTGCCACACAACAAATAAGTTCCTGTATTTTAATGCTTTCAACTAAGTTACAACATTAGCGCTTGATTCGACTTGCATGTTTGGAGCAACGTTTGAAAAAATATTGGTGACAGACTTTTTTCCTAGCGAAGCGATTGCTTGAATGATAGCGCTTTCGAAATACACCCGCTTTTATTTTGAACACGTAATACATTCTACATGAACCAATCAGGGTGGGTATAGACCGGGCGACTCTGGGCAAGTCTATTGTTTTTATTGTACTAGAGCGACGCTTATTAGTATGGGGGAAGGCATTTTTACCTAGACGCTTAATTGGTATGGAGGAAGTAAAAAATTAGTATGGAGGAAGTTAAGGGAAGGCAGGGGAAGTTAAGGGAAGTTAAGGGAAGTCGAGGGAAGTCCAAAATCCGGCTAATTTTGCTGAAGCCCTACTACTTAGATGCATCGAGCGTCTTTACTATTGGTTGTCCATTGTTAAATCCCATTGACGGCTCATTTCTCGACCGAACTCGCAATCTGTGATAAACAACCCTGCCCCATTTGCACCGAGTAGAAAATGGCCTCTTCAAAACTTGAAAAACAACACAGATGGTGTAGAATGGTCCAAATTTCTAATCTCTTAATGAATATACAATGCGAATTCCAATTTTAAAAGAATTGCCCAATAACTTTGAAAAAGAAATGCGGAAGTTTTTTCATATTGTCACATGTTGGAAATGAAAACGATTTTCCGTTAATATTGTTGGACCTTTAAAAACTGATCGCAACTTCCAAATCCGGATTTTTCAGATTAACCACCTGAGCGTCTTTTAGGGAAAGGATTAAGAAGAAAAAAGGATTTTTGAGAAGCGGTTCTCCGTGGAAAATGGTACACAACAGTCACCGTTCATGATCTTTTAAAGAGGCAATGTCACGCTAGTGTACCATCACTTTAAAAAATTTAAAACTGCCAATGCATCAGTGGAAACCTTAAAATAATGGACTAGTTTTTCTGCTAAAGACTGTAGTACCACATTAACACTATATCTTTCATTTTTAGTCACGTTTTCTGCGCTTAGTAGTGGTTAATTAGTTATAGTAGCAATTTTACTATTTTTACCTTTTTATTGTTATATTTTATATACTTTTTTTTATTATAATGTCTTTATTGTAATGTCTTTTTATTGTAATGTCTTTCGTAATTCAGCCTATGGCTGCAAGTTATTAAGACAATAAAGCATCTATCTATCTATCTATAAACTCCTCCATTCCATCAAAGATGACGAGGATGGAAATAGATTGAAATTTGAAAAAAAATGCCAGTTTTTTTCAAATTTTCAAGCTATGCATTGAAAAATCACCAAAAAAATTATTACGGTTAGCTCTCCCTGCTTAAATGTCATTGGAATTCATCTTGCTGATTCTGTAGCAGTATGTTTTGCACGATAACAGGTAAAAGGCAGTAATTTTGGCAGGATTGAACCAAAAACAGAAAAAAAAAAAAATCCCGGTGACAGTGTTCCTTTAACTGAACCGTGTGGTGACGCCAATTTTCCAATTACAAGGTGCTTGAGTTAAAAAAAGAAAGATATGTTTCTCCGTAAATTTCACAAAATGGAAAAAAAAAAAAAAAGAAAAGAAAAGAAAAGAAAAAAGAACTATACGAAAAGCTGGATCTGAAGAACAAATCGAACGAGATCGTTGTCTGGCATGCCAGAAGTCATATCGTCAATTTTAGAATCGAAAATAGTGCTCATTTGATCCATAAGGGAGAATCCATGGCCATCAGTGGCGGATGTGTTGAATTTGCGCCCTTTTCTACAAGAACCTTTGCGAGGTTTGTAATGTTTCTCAGAATTCCATAGTTTGTTTCTGGTTCCTTCTTGATCGAGGGCGAATAAATATTTAGCCTCTTCCAACTGTCAGCAATGACAGAGAAAAACAAAGAGAGCGGAAAAATTACTTGAGAAAAACGACGGACTAGACATAACTACCCGTTCAGACATGTGCCGATTACTAGCAAAAATAACAGTATCAATTAATTGACTATAATAATGGAAATTAATTTAGTACTTGCATCATCCTTTAACAAGTAACTGTATTCCCCCGAATCCAAGGCAGTTTCCATAATATGTTAATGTTTAACAATTATTCTACGAGGGCGCGCTGGATATGAAGTGATAAATAACCAACGAGGCGCGTAGCACCGAGTTGGTTATAATCATTTCATTTTTAGCAAGCCCGAGTAGAATAATTGTTTATTAAAAACTCTAAGACGCATAATTGAGAATCTGAACAAAAAAAAAAATTGGAACTCGGAGAAAGAGAAAACCGAAAAAAGGAAACATTTATCCATCACATGACTAAACAGAAAAGGCGCGAAAGCCTTCGATGTGTTGCAACGTTTCCGAGCAAAGTTGAATGAATTCAATGAAACTGTCCGAAAGTAACGTTGAAGCTTCAGTTTATTAGGGTGCTGTTTGGAAAAAGTGCAGAGTTTATTTGCTCTGAATGGTTGTGAATGGTCTGTAGTTTGGTAACAATATTCAATCATTTCTCAAAGAGGGTGGAACGGCTTTCACGTAGATGTACGAGCCGAACGAAGCGAATTTGTAATCCATCAAAACAACAACACCATGGGCGAATTTCATCAAAATGACGACACAATTTGAATTTGTTTTGATGCACTGGAACATTGTCTCACCAGACCTGGTCGGAAGCAAGATACATGAGGGATAGGCAAGACAAATGTCCAGGTTATGTTTCAAGAAATGGCTTATAGAAATTTGTCTTAATGCTTGGAATAAAAACTGGAACCGCGGCCAAACAGAATAACAAAAACATCAAGAGCGGCAATTCTTCTTATTTTTTACAAAACATCATATCTGTACTGCGGAAAGTTTGAAGCTGGTGATTGATACGTTGCATCGAGTACAGGTCAGAACATTTTCAATGTGTGTTAAGTTTTTAAAAATTGTCATTGATCGCTGGAAAGATTTTAGTGGATGATTGCTGCAAATTTTAGCTGAAGTTCTTGTTTGTTCAGTTTGTTTTGAATAGACTGGCCCGAGAGCATAGTTACAGATTGGTGGCGTCGACACTTGTTGTTTAATACATATTTTCAATTTCGTTTAGTTATGTTAAAAAACTCTTTCGGTATTTCCGTAAAATAAAAGTGCGTTTTGCTATTAGCTAAACATCAACAGCCCGGAACATTTTCTTAGCGCTGCAAGAAATTTTTTAACACGACCCCAGCACTGTTTCTAGTCGTTCTAAAGCACTCAGCAACGAAAAGTTGAATTCCATTTGTATTTCGGTTCAGTTTCAAAATTTTTACTCATTAATTCCGCTGTGTTAATGGCTGCCCTTTCGAGGGTAATTTTTTTTAGCTTTCTCTGTTTGCTGAAGCGTTCATTGACCATTTAAAGTAATGCAGGTATATGAGCCGAGAGCCTGCGTCCGGCTAGCCAATGAAAATGCCGGAAATCTGATATCCGTAGTTCAGTTTTTAAGGAGGCTCGAAAGGGTTTTTTGACTGCGCGGAGAGTGGGTCCAAATGGATGTATCCCGTGCGCGTTCTTGCGCGATCCTCCCGCCAAATTACGAGGCGTGAGCGGTGCGAGTGGTAAACAACAATGGCGGCCGCAAATGCAAAAAAATCTCTGTCTTCTGATTGTCAATGGGGCTTTTTGCGGAATAAAAAGAGGAAGTCTGCGACTAAAAAGAGCGTTGAGAACAGTGTACTTTCCGTCAACAAGATGAGTCAGGCCAAAAAGTCAGCAAAGAAGCGACGTTTTGAGGATTATCCAAGAACCCCGAGGGCGATCAATGATTTTATACCTCGCAAAAAAAATAAAAAAAAAATAAAAAGACGGCAGAATTTGGTACGTAAAATTTTACAACACTACACTACACGTGGCTTTAAATATTTTTGAGTCATTGTTGAATGTTATACATGTAAACGTATTAGAAATTCCAAACTCCATCATACATGTGCACACAGGACTCAGAGAAGGAAAACAGTCGGAAAGTAAGTGTAGTCGGGTCACGAATTATCGACATATGGAGCTGTTAGCAAAAGAGATGGATAAGTGTAAAACTTGTGAAAAAAGGTAGCCAATGAATTTAAGGATCCAGTTTTTACTGAAGCTCGGCTTTTTCGTTTACATTTTAACAAGTAAATATTACATTGTTTCTCAAGGAGTTTATTCAAAAGAAAATTCAACTTCATGTAAGCTTAATTTTATATAAAACAATTTTAACTCAAACAACTACAATGTACAAATAAGTATACATGCAGCTTAAAAAGTTTAAAACTTGACAAAAATACCTGTACAGAAATTGAATTTAATCAGTCACTTCACACTATAAATAAGTTGGTGAAAATGGATAATTTGTCAAAAAAAAGCCTGCCTCGTATAAATAACAATAGTTTGTACTTGAGAGAGAGAGATAGAGATCAGATATGCACTGTACAAATATATACTATAAATCCTGCACAGTTTCTCAGTGTTTGATATCCCAAGACTTCTCCAACCAGCTGCATGTAATTAAAATGCTGTTCTGTGACAGTCTTCCAGTTTTTAAATTCCTTCGAAGTCAATCGAACAACACCTTGAAATCTTCGCCGAACAACAAATTGGGCTTTGTTTATAAGGCACTGTTTAATTGTGAATTTTCCGCTCACGACGTATTGGAGGATGTGAAAGTTTGTTCGCACTACGCGAAATTTTGTTTGATTTGCCAAAAAGTCTGTCAACGCGAGGCTATTTCTAGTGCGAATTATTTTTTGCACCCACCAAACTTTTTGCAAGCGCAACGAAACTTCAAAGATTCCGTCGACTAGCTATGGAGGCTGTAAAAATTTTGTCAGGCGAGAAAATCCTTTGTTCCTTGACATCCATCCGTCATTGGGTCATCAAATTGATAGGAAGTAAATGACAGGCCTGCGCGGACTCCTTCAGTGTGGTTTTTGCGGTTGCCTCGCATTAGAGCCATCTGTCACTAAACAAAATTTCGCATCTTCATGTGCGAACAGGATTACCAAAACAAAAAATTTTTCGTCTTAGTGCGAACAGGGCCTTAGAAGGATTCTGTTATCTCCGCCACTTGAGCCAGGCATTGAAACTATTGTGAATAGTGGAAAAACATCTCCACCGAACGAAGCCCTGCAACAAGCAACAGTTCTTGAGTGACGACAATTAAGAATTGTTTCGTGCGTATATCGAGTTATGGATGCACGCGGGAAATTTGGAGAGCACGAGAGAAGCGTAAGAGTTGCTCGAGGCGCAGCCGAGAGTGCATCCATAACTCGATATACGTACAGCTAAAAGCATGAAACAATTCTTTTATAACATTGCGACAACAACTTGGGCGCTAAAACAGTTTTATTTGTGATTTTTAATTTACTGCAAAGTTCTCACAATGTACGAGAAAGGATCCTATTGGTTGGTTAAAACACGCCACAATCAGTTGAAAAAGAAAACTTCGCTTCTTCGAATTAAGTGAAAAAGAGGCAAACAAAGTCAAAACGCTCAGTGAAATGTTCAGACAAACAAAGTCAAAATACTCAAGTTTTAGTAAACATCTTAGAAGACGAAGAGTAAGTGGACTGCTCAAGGCCAGAACTTGCGAGGATTGTAGCCGCAGCAAATCTTCGTTTTCAATCGCCGGTTTGTTTTACGTCTTCTTTTTCATGACGCTTCAAGCTAACAACTGTCGCATTTCCTTTAACCTTTTAAATCTTGGGCTTGAGTCGGAAGAGAGCTTCAGACCTTTGTTCAATGGAGGTACATTCGGATAACTTTAAAACCAAGGAGTGTTAATTTATTGTACACATCTCCGGATTTATTTCTTGGCTCTGCGTAAAATCTGCGAAGGTTAGTGTCAAATTGGCCATTTCACATTTCTTCTAGCGGTGTTTGTATCTTTTTTGCTGTGCACCAAACTTGGAAAAAAAAAATAAAAATAAAAATAATAATAATAATAATAATAATAATAATAATAATAATAATAATAATAATAACATTTTGGTCAGTTTATAAAGTTTACCGGGAGGAAACAGGAAAACTGGTTGACAAAGTTGTTGTTGTGAATGATATTTGAAATGAATCATATTGTTTTTGCCCAATCTGTAAATTAGCTTTGTATTTCTTTTCTTAACTCATTCCTGTCCGCCATTTTGTACGTGTTTTTCTGTAATTTTCGAGGGTTTGAGGATAAGTCGATCTGGTTATTCCATATAAGGGGTTACCACGGAGATTTCGCTGGTCCACAACATCGAAGGCTCTATCTTTCATGTCACGCTTGTCACGCTAGCTGTCGTTTATTTCTAAACAATCATTGCAGCTACAATTCGTTACTTATTTGATTTATAAGTGTGTTTTTCGAGCCATTTTCCAACTCAGAAGCCCCCTGCCCGGCATCATAAGGCTGGGTTGATGGGTAGAGGCAATCCTTTGAAAGAAAACAGAGGTGATGAGCAATTTCACACGAAGTGAGCTGCTCAAAGTATTAGAGCGAGTGGTGGCAATTCACGGAGTGAAGTTGTGTCTTTAGTCGTTTTGTTAGTGGATTACGGTACCTGGCATGGCAATTTTGGCGAGTTTTGACTTGTAAATAATGCAATCGGTGCAATATTTTGCCAGCAGGGCCGGGTGGCTAGACACGGTTCTAAAAAATATCTGAAATGGAAATTGGCGGACTGCTATGCGGCTGTTATCCACGAATATCCCAGAATTCCTTTGGGTCACAAATACGAAAATTACCGACAGTGAGAGGAACTGAAATGAAATAGCGTTATCCACATCGCGCAAAAGAAGTGAGCAGAAAAATGTGGAATAGATTGCAAGACGTGGAGTCGAAGTTTGCTGCCAATGTAGACTTTTAGCTTTAAGAGGATTTTTTGTCTTTAAAACTTCAAGACAAAAGTTACGTCTTTTTGGTGTTGTCCGAGGGCGTTTGAAACCAAATTTTGGGTTTGCAACGGAAAAAACGGTCATATTCCATGAAAATTGGGATTTTGGGGGTGGTAAAGTCTAAACAACTGAGCATTTGGCTATCAAATTGTCTCATTTCAATCATAGTCCGGGATTTGTGAAAGTTGCAGGTTTTCAAAGCATGCGTCCATAGGGTCGCATAAATTACAGAGCCGAACAGAAATGAGTTAATTAGTGCGATACTGTTTTTAAAGTTAATTCGTACTCCTAAAATAGAATAAAATGTAGACAAATTGTGAAATGATAACTTTTAAATTTTTCCAAAGCCCAATTAGTGGATTTTTTTGTGTTCGCGGAATGTTTTTCAGCCAGAATCTACTGCATTTCTGTCTCCGACAAAGTTACAAAACGCTCCCGGTCCGGCTGTGTTTCATTGTTACGTAATGTTTGTTGTTGTGTCAAAAGTGATTCGAAACCGACTTAAAAGTTTCGACCGTAGTATTCGAGAAATATTTACCGAATTACTCAAAATGTCTCGGCGAGAAGGAAATTTGCACACGTCACTTTATATACGCACGGCCGTGCGTGTATAACTATGTAAACACACGCTCGCGCTAGTGAATTCAATTGAGTGAATTTCATGGCTATGTTATAAGAAATTGTTGACACCTTCAGCGGAAATCTCACTTACCTCCCGAATGGCGCTCTAAAGTTGACAACAATCTAGTAGTTGGCAGACTCCGGTTTGGCCTTCAGTACTCTTCAAATTTGGAACAAACAGTCTGTATGGAACTCCCTTCGTCACCAAACCAAGTCGTCGGGAATTCCATTAAACAGATGAATAATTTCCTCAATATTAAAATATTTTCACGACCAATAAACAAGATCTTTCTCTTTGCTTTGATTTTACTTTCTTTTAGTCTGTTAATTCCTCTGTTACCTTGGTTGCTGCCACTACTACCACTGCCACACAACGAGAGACAACAAAGATGGAGTCTGATAGAATTTCGAGTCTGTATGAGTCTCGCAACTCGAGCGAATAAGGTCAGCGGTAACATGAAGAGCGCGACCGGAAATAATGACTTACGCGAAATCGCGCGAACCAGATTGATAATAAATTTATCTCAAGAATTTGCTCGGTGACCTATGTTGAAAATTTTGATGCAAATAGCATTCAACTTTATCTAGCATTTTAGACGATTAAGAAAAAATCTGTAAAGTAGATTTTTTTTAAATCCTTAAGAGGCCAATTTTTGGGATTATCTCGGTTTCCACAATACAGAATTTTCAAAAATTTTCACTGGAAGTGAATAATATTGCAAACTTTGAAAAACGCTTATAAAAAGATATAGGTCACCGAGTTAGTTCTAAAGAAAAATTTAAAAAAGTGATTTTTGAGGGGTAGGTCTTTAGAGAGGTGTGGTTACCATGACAACGGACATGACGTCAGAAGTTGTCTAAATAGAAACTTTAAAAACCCTGTTGTAAGATAACCTACCATTTGTTTCAGTGACTTAAAGCCAAAAAAATAAATCTTGAATTGTCTTGACATGCATATAAGCTGTAAGAAACCCTTTCGAGCCTCCTTAAGGGGGGCAATATATAGAGGATATTACATGCCCGCGCGTGGATATGAATTTTATCTTCGAGTGGTCAACTCGATATCTCACGAGTGAGCGCAGCGAACGAGTGAGATATCGAGTTGACCACGAGAAGATAAAATTCATATCCATAAGCGGGCATGTAATATTCTGTTTATTATATAAACACCAGTGAAATACCAAACCATTTTACTTTAATATTTTCAATGGTCTTAAAGTAGAACGTGTCGTTACTAAACATGGAAGAAGTACATGGACGAAAACCAAATTCATTTGATAAAGTCTAAAATGATGGCCCCTAGAATTCTAGATTCCGAGGAAAGCCAGTTGTAAACAACAATATTTTTGACCACTTCTAGACGTCAAAAACTAACAGTTACTCTCGTCTAATGTAATAAAGACAAAGCGCGAGAAAATCGTTCAAAGCCAAAAGAGCAAAAACAAAGTACTTTATAAGATGTAATTACAAATATTAGAAACAAAAGAAAGCGTAAAGGTTTCTCAAATTCATTTTGTAACTGATTTACCGTTCAACTCACTGTTCACATGTTCATGGTTCAATTTTCCTGACTGCTCCCACTGATTTATTATGTAACCATAACGACGGTGATCTCTTCACATGTGAAGATAACATGTTATCTTCACATGTGAAGATATGAAGTTTTCGCGGGAAAGCTCACTTGGTATTTCACTGGTGTTTATATAATAAACCTGAATGCTACATTTTTGTCACATTTTTTTACCTTTAAACCTTATTATCTTCTCGAGATTTCATGCCGTCCAAAAAACCCATCATAGTTTTGTAGCACATAACCCCATAAATATCTCAGAATTTGTGGATGATTTTTACAGTGTTTGTGAGGAAGAAGAGAAGGTGGGAGGGGAGAGGGATTGAAGGGATGGTGAGAAAAATGAAGATTTTAAGGTGATTAAAAATTAAATTTGGAGGTTAAAAATTAATGGATAAACACCAAACAGTTCGTCCTCAACCTGACTTGCACCCATGTTGTAGTGGACTGTCTGAGTGTTTGTGTATGCCTTATTTTCCCTTTTTAATTTCTTCATCAAATCACTTCTTATTTCATCAACATCCAGGTATAATGCCCCCTTATAATGGTCAATATTTCATCTTATTGCGCTAATTTTTAAATCTTCGCGTCAATCTTGAGATCTTCGTTAATTCAGCGGTGATCGTCCCGTAAAAATTCTTTGTCTTGGGCCATTTCAGCTTCAATAAAAACAAAACGCAAACTACGGTGATAAACAATTGTATTTATAAAATGCATTTCTCTTAAAAACTTGACGTTTCGTATGTTACACTACCCTGCGAGAAGAGGCCCTTCGATCTTCCTAGATAAGTTGGGAAGAGGAAGGGACCTCTGCTAGCCGCCTCGACTTTCCCTGTTGAGCATACGTTAAATTCAAATGTAACCGATCCTTATTTAGTCTCGCTTTCATTAGCAATTAACTATTACAGCAACATTGACGGTATTACTATTTTCCCGCGAGGTTCTTGCACGGGAAAATAGACTCAAGGATTCGTCGCAAAAAAGCAAAGTATTTCCAGTTTTAATCCAGTCGATTCTATTATGGAATCGTCTCGTATTTTAGGTTCTTCTGAGACACCCTCGAAAAAGGTAACGAAAAAACTGCAAGTTAAGATTCGGTGTGTTTGTTGTGCAGTACGTCGGCGCGGAACGATGCACATTCAAAGTGGAACATCACATTGGCCTTCGAGATAAGTTAGCTCGCGAGGTATAGACCATGTGGCCGGCAAACGGAATCGTTGGGTAAAAGGAACAGTGTGATCATTCAACAAATTACTGAAGGGACCTCCGTTCAAAATACTCTTAGTCCTGTCGCAAGACGATCAGTGTAAAGCGACTCACAAAATCAAGCCCATAGCCCAAAGCTCACAAGAAAATCCGCTCGGTCTTTCATCGCTGTTATCGTCTGCCTGTAAAGATGACGAGTTAGATTTTACGGAGTTTCGACAGAGAAACGAAGGTCATTTTGTCAATAGACGAGCGTATACAATGAACCGCGGGCACCTATTTAGTCAGCAATTTCTAGCATGGCGCATGCGTTGTGGGCCGGTCTGACTGGTTTCTAACCGGTCTGACTCATCCACTTCGGTGAATGAACGGCACATCAAAGAAAGTCGAGGCGGCTGGCAGAGGTCCCTTCCTTTTCCCGTCTTATCTAGGAAGATCGAAGGGCCTCTGCTTGCAGGGTAATGTTACATTACATACATCTTCAAAAGTGATCGTTATTTCGTTAACAAACGAAATTAAATTTAAATGCACATAGCAAAAGACTGGAAACTAATAAATATAGAATAACAAATGTCTCACTGAAAGCTAATAAAGATAAAGTTTTTCACTGCCAACAGTTTCGTTTAAGGCAGGCTTTAAGTCTCGGAAATATCCATAGAGGGGGTCATCAATGCATGGTGGAAGTTATCTTAATTATCACTGGAAACCTGGTCTCGACCATTACCTTTGCAGTTAACGGAAGACTTCGCAAAAAGAATTTATTTCTTATAATCAACATGGCTCCTCTCTGCCTTTGTTCTCAAACCCTCGCCAACGTGATTGTTTTAATTTCCGTAACAAGCTCCTTCAACAAGAATTCTGTTCCTGCCTATATTACAAGGACTTTATCACTGGGCCTGACTTTCAACTATGGCCACAGAGTTCATTCGTGTTATTTCAATTTTCCAAAGTTACTTTTCTACGGTTTCTTCTTAGCCTCGTTAATTTCCGTGATCCCTTGGCTCGGGAGATTGGGCGACTCTTCGGCTTCCATCGAGCCTAAATAAATTGATTTTATCTAATTTGATTTGACAGCTGTACCTAACGACGTTTAAACTCGGCTGTCAAGGTTTAATGTCCTGTTTTATGATTGCGCTATTAATAGTTTGCGGCTTTAACGTTGGTAATTAGGAGAACCAGTTTTAACAGAGAGACATTTCTCCACAACAGCTGAACAAAGCAAAACAAATAAAACGTTTGAAAAAGTCATCTTTTCTCAGTTTGTTTATATTGTTGCTTTGCTACCGTGGCTCTCTTTAATAATTTTCATGTAATCGATTATGATAATGTTATGGTGGGTCTGTCTACCGATTTCAAGATCGATTATGATGATATTATGGTGGATCTGTATACCGATTTCAAGATCTTTTACACCGTTTATGCATTTAGCCTTGCCAACCCTTTCCTAAGCGCTGTTGTGTATGGCTTGAGAATTATACAAGCGCTTGCTTGAATTATACAAGTGCTTCATATCTCGATGAGCGCACAGCTGACGCATGAGCCAATTGTTTTATAACATTTTCTACGCGGTAGTTTAAATAATTAACTCTGCTACGTCATCCGCGTGCACATTATAGGAATATGAGGCACGCTCGCGCAATTGAATTTGACTACCCAAATTTACCAGCAATGTTATATAAGTTCTTATAAAAGCACGGCATACGGCTTAGTTCGTCTCGTCCTTGTCCCGTGGACAGCTGCTTGAGTGTAACCACTCGATTCTGCAGACTTTTATACAAAACAGGCAGTTAAGGACTGAATGTGGCTAGGTTGACGTAAACCTCAGAATTTTTTTTTACTTATGATATTCAAAACCTAATTCGTATTGCGATTACACAGAAAAACATAATACTTTGCCTGAGGGTTTTCTGGTAACAGTTAAATGTGTTTAGGCTTTGCAATATAAAAGAAAAACGTAAGGGCAAGAGGTTCCTCGTTCAATTATACAAATTACTGGCCTTGTTTTTGGCAATGAAACTTGCTGAATTTCTCGCTGTCCGTCTGCATTTCTAACGCAAATATGGGTATTAGACGTTGACGTATCACCATCACAACAAAGCACCTACTTGTGAGTAAACTGCGACATGCAGCAAAGAAGATAAGTGGAAGGATAAATGGTTTCCTATTTTGTAATGAATTCATTCCATGGTATTAATGTATTAGGTTATCTTAAATCGTGGCAGTTACACAAAACGATTTAAAAATTCTTTAAGCTTCCTTTGTACTGTTAAACGTTGTCTACCCTTGTTACTGAAGTCTGTTTAGTGCGAGTTATAATTCATTTATTTATTCGTCCACTCTATGCACCCTCCATTTTATTTCCTAATAGTTGGAGACTTGCTGATTTAAAAAAAAAATCTAGCATTGTTCCTTTTATCTGAGTTGCGCGTTAGGTTATGGCCATTTGTCATGAAAAATACTTGGTAATGTCCTAAAACTCCGTTTGCTGTAATTGCGTATTGCTCATTTATTATAAAGTTTGCCAAAATTTAAGGAGTTGACAGTAACAATACAAACATTTGCACTGTATGAAAAGGAAACGTGGCTATAAATATTTATAACGCTGGCATCCAAATACACGACCATTATCACTTAACAATTATTCGTGCACAAAAACACTACATTTCAAAATATTATGCAAAAAACCGGGCTATGGTGCTAAAACTCCATTTTTTCTAACTGGGGGTCAGTTTTGTTTTAGAATATCTGATTGAACAGTAACAATGCAACCGTTTCTCACTGTATGTTAAGGAAACATGACGATAAATATTTATGTAATGTTTAATAAATGAGCAGGAGTGTTTTATCAAGTTTAAAACATGAGGCACAGCCGAGTGTTTTAGGACTTGATAAAACACGAATTGCGAATTTATTGAACGACGTAAAAACCTTTACTGTACATCTATTCATTCTTTCACTAAAATTTAGATTTCGGGTTATTTTGGCCTAGAAAATCGGATGTAAAATTTAGCGATGTCTTTATCAGATATAAAGACACTCATTAAAAATTAATTTCTTTTGTATTTCCTTCATGAATTATTAAGGACTTTTTAAATGACTGAAAACCAATCAAATACTCGACTTAAAAGTTCAATATTGCAGGTGGAAACCTTTGATATTTCTTCGTGAACGAACAAAATCTTAAGGTATCTTCAATTCGTCACACGGTTATAGAGTCCTTTCAGTCATTACCTAATTTCGTCTCCCAGAATTGAATGCATTTCGTCGTCTTCTCTTTTCACATTACCATGTATATAGATGAGTCGATCATTAAAACTTTAATTAAGAACTCAATATCTTGAATGAGTTTTAATACCTTTCAAATGAAGAATGATCCTCGCAGTTGTGAACGCAATTTATGCAATTGCGAAAAGAAGCCTGAAAAAACTTCAGTGCCCGGTTGTTCGAAACCCGATTAACTCAATCCAGGATTAGCGTACACTTTGGTTGCAGTTTTTAACTTATGGATCAAAGTTTCTTTTGCTGCTTTTTGTTTTCCAGGATTGAAGTTCTCTAATCTAAACTTTTGCAGGTCGTCAGCGTTTAACAACGTCTGTGGATAGAGAAATTAACTCCTTGGTTAAGTTTTAATCTTGGATTAGGGTTAATCGGCTTTCGAACAACCCGGCCCAGGACTTCAACGGGGTTTGAACCCGTGACCTCGCGATTACCGGTGCGATGCTCTAACCAACTGAGCTATGAAGCCACTGACGTTGGGAGCAGGTCAATTGTGGGTTCATATGTTCCCGTGAAAGAAATGAGTGTGAATGATGTATAACTGAATCATGTACGAACTGCGGAAAGGAAATCAAATGAAGAATGATCCTCGCAGTTGTGAACGCAATTTATGCAATTGCGAAAAGAAGCCTGAAAAATATGATTCATTTCATACATCATTCACACTCATTTCTTTCATGGGAACATATGAACCCACAATCTACCTGCTCCCAACGTCAGTGGCTTCATAGCTCAGTTGGTTAGAGCATCGCGCCGGTAATCGCGAGGTCACGCGGGTTCAAACCCCGTTGAAGTCCTGAATTAGCAGTTAAAAGCACTCGCCTGATGCGGCTCGAACTTCTTCATACTTCTTTCGTGCTCTCGTCACTTCCTTGCGTGCCTTATAACAGAACAAAGCACGGTTAAGGCTTTTTTATTTGTTAAATACCGTGCCGTAACACATCAGAACACACCCAGGTAAAACTGAAAAAAACCTTGAAAGTACAGCGGCGAGCTAATGGGCCTTAGAAGCTCGTCTCGCATCAGATTGCACTGTCTAATGCAAATGGAAAGGATCAATTTCCTGTAAAGAAGTTGAATTGTCGTTGTGCTAAAATTCTACGAACTGGGGTTTTAAGTTTCTACTAAGAACGTTTTCATTTTTTGGGAATACAACGTGTTTTTGATAAATAACCGCCTTAAAATGGAAAGATACATTCAGCGACAGATGTCACAAGTAGAACTGACTTACAGAAAAACAATTATTTACTCGTGCTTCGTGCTTGTTAGATGATCGATAACAACCAATTCGGTGCATTAGGAAATACCGCACAGTAATTTTTAGAGAGTTATTTTAACTCCAAAAATGGAGTTAAAATTTTAGGATCAAAATAACTCCTGTTTTAGAGTAACTGTAACTCCTAAATTTAACTCCAAAATTGGGGTTGAAATATTCCAAACTGGAGTTAATTTAACTCCTAAATGGAGTAGTATTTAATTCCTCCTGGAGTTACTATGACTCCAAAACGGAGTATAAATTTTCGGTTCAAAATAACTCCTTTTTTGGAGTAACTTGAACTCCTCAATTTCACTCCAAAACTGGGGTTAATACAACTCTTCAAATGGGGTAGTTTTTACTCTTCCTGGAGTTAATATGGCTCCAAAATGGAGTAAAATTTTCAGGATCAATATAACCCTTTTACGGAGTAACTTTAACTCCTCATTATCCAACTCCAAAAAAGGGTAGAAGTTACTCCTAAGTAGGGACTTGTTTAACTCCTAAAATGGGGTAAAAATCTTTTGTTCACAATAACTCTCTTCTTACAGGTGTAGGGTCACTTCAAACCCTTCACTGTAACGATAACTCTGGGGTTAACTACACTTCTCAAACAGAGCAAAGACAACATCATTACTGCTGATACATCATACAATTTATTAGCATAACATTCCTTAAAAAATAAATTATGATTTAAAATTTTGAAATGCCACAATGAAAAATGAATTTTTGAGACCTTCCAGAAATCTTTATTTACCTGTATGATATATTGTCACGCATGAGCCAATCTATATCCATTTTTAAAGAAAAAATTGTTTGCTGTTTGAAAAATCTAATCTCTTGTAAATATTGATTCACTACTTGAAAATTTAGTGAGCTGTACAATTACTCCAGACACAACATGTTACCTCTTGACACAGCAATGAAATGTAACTTGTTGCTATTTATAAAACCAATATACTATAAATTAGTAGGCCAGGAAAAACAATGATAAAACATTATCTAGTTCAATAATAACAATTTCAACTTGTCTTTCACAAGAAAGTATATTTCAAATCGAAGGTTGGGTAGATGCAGTTCTTACAAACTTGTGTAACACAACTTTTCAGACAGCATAAACAAAACAGATCTTTCCTCAACAACAATTAACTCTTTGCAATAAATATTAGCTGAAACCTTGAAAAAAAATTATACTAAGTCTGTTCAAGTTGAGTACAGTACTACAATACTACAATTTTGAAATTTCACGAATCAAAGGAACAAATTTTTCCTCAAGTAAAAATATTTTACTAGATGCATTAAATAATCTGATGCTTCTGACAAATTTGTTTCAATTTCTCTATGCCTTTGGGCCAACGTGTATACTACTGAATTTGAAAACATTGTAGTAGTTGCAGTACATTGACAAGTTCTGGCTCAGGGCTGAGTTGCTCAAAGCATGGTTAGCACTAACCATTTGTATTCAAACCTTTAGGTTGTCATGGTATTTCACACGGGTTAGCGCTAACCATGGTGGATCAAGTTCCAGTAGCCATCAACAGTCACAAAGACCAAAAATCATTGTACGTTGTCACTAGGGTACAAAGGAAAATCATGGTAGTCATTGACACTGGTTCTATGGAAGATGTTTCTGCGAGTAACACCACAAATAACAGCATTAGAAGTTAAAGATTAATGTCAAGCGTGTTTTCAGAAGTTGCTGAACTGAATTGTCCGAGTCACGCAGCGACGAGGGCAATTTCAACAACTTCTGAAAAGACAAGTGGTTTGCGAGGACTCATTCCAATGGTTCTATGAAAGAGCAGAAATAAATTTATTGACTGCCACCCTCTATTTAGCATATTGATGTTGCACTAAAACTTATTGGTTTTGCAAAAAAAGATACACATTGCTATTCTCGGCTAGATATGCAATGTTAAAGACGAAGAAACACACCCTAAGCAGACCCAGAGCATTTGCTAGTGAGGTCCCTGTACCCAATGTGAGGACCTCAACTCCCTCCACTGCCACACATAGTGGATCCAAGCACCAAAATTCTCCAGAGCCAACTATTAACAATAAACTCTTACACTCTCCCAAGCATTCTGCCAAGGTTGCATTTGACTATGTAAACCTACAGGAGTATACATGCCATTTCTTCTTGGCAATTAAATGTGGAAATCAGCCCTGTAAAAATGTGCCAGCAGCCGGCAAATATGTTGCCTGCAGTCAATTATTTGCCCCTTACTTAACTCTTGGACTTCACTGGGAGCTCTCTAGCAGGCAAGGTTTGCTGGCAGTTACTGCTTACTACTCCAGCTACACTGCCCACTACTACAAAAAATTTTGACAGGGCTGGGAAATTGTATTACCATGCAAGTCGTTATCACATCTTCTCGACTCCCTCCCTTTTGTCTGAGAAGTCTTGGCAATAATGTCATGGCAGCAGCATAGTCAATTCCTTGTAGCAAAAGAAAAAAAGAGCTGGTTATTCCATACTGCTGGGTGCACAAAACTACTGTCAGGTGTTTTCCATTCTATTCAAAGCAACAGTGTTAAACAAGCACAAATTGTGACCCAAGCCATCAATATGTAAGCGTTAAGAGCCAGTGTTTACAAATAATTATGAACTGGCCCAGAGTGAAAGTCCAGCTACCTGTAAGAACTGATAAATATAATTGTACAAGAAATCTCAGCTATGTTAATTAGGAAATTAATACCCTTGTACAGAAAAGTAATGGAGGTAAAACAAAAGTGGATTTCCCAATTGACCCCACCATGTTTGGCCCTCGATCCCCTCACAATACCAGGAAAATATTTCCTGTACCTCAATGTGCTGAATGACAAAATATCCTCTTTTATTGACTTCAAATGATTAGTGCAAGACAAAATTACATGGGAAAAATTTACAGAAGTCACCTCAGGCAAACAAAATCGTTTTTGAAGAAGAAGTACCATGTTTTAGTACAATGTTATGTGGTTTTGTTTTGAAAACTTCATAATCTTTACAAGTAAATTTGGAGAATCTATAAATGTATAAATTTGTTGCATTGTGAGTGGTGTAAGTAAGTGTCATACTGTAAGCAGTGTAGCCATATTGTGTAGGAGTGGTTTCGTTGAAACACTCCCCATTCTGTTTTGAAGGGACAGCCATGATGGAATCCTCCATAATAGACAAGATGCCACCTACAACAGCTGGCTGGGATTTAGCATATGCTAGCAGCTTTTTCACCCAGATTTGCGGGAGAATTTCGGTTTTTACTCTAAGAGGGTTTTGTTTCCCCAAAATGCGACCAAATTCTGCTTTTTATCTGAATAATAAAGGATTGAATGGGAAAGATTTGGAATTATTTAATCACAGTACTTATACATACACTTGTAAGGGTTTTGGAACTTTATGCATCAATGAGAGAACAGGAAACTGAATACAGTCTCTTGGGATGTCTAAGGCACAAGTGGAATGCATTTCAATTAATATGAATCTACATCTGCACGAAACTGTCCTTTGGCTTACATTCATTAACTGTTATCCAAACAAAGAAGAAATATTGTAAACACAATGTTAAACTTAAAACACATAGCCATCATTGGACTGCACTGCAACAGAAAACAGTAAACTACAGTATGGCAGCAAAAAAACATTAAAACATACCAAAATGCAAATTAACATTCACATAAGCTTAATGTAAGCTTATAATTAACCTTACCGAGAAGGAGCAGTGACAATAGGTGGTTTGCACGTTACGTCATCGCCGCCATGCTGGTGGACGAAGACAATAGATCTCTCATTAGCTCCTTTTGTTCGTCCACCAGCATTTGTTCATTTCGTAATTGTCATCTCTGTCTCTAGAGATTGGCTGCAAACCACCTATAGTTTGGCACCAAAACTCACCTCGCCGTCTTGTAGCTTTAACAGTGATTCTCCCTTGATTTTTGACCGCAAAAGAAAGCTTCTAAACTCGTCGTTCTTGTCTAGAATTGACAAATGCGTGAAATTTTCCTTTAACTACTAAGAACTATTCAAGTGCTAACTGCAAGAAGTGCTAACCTCATAATTGAAACTGATTGAAAGTTCACAGTTAAAACGGCATGCTTAACCCATTGGCACCCGTGCCGGCCAAAACCGGCCGTAAAAAACTCCCATGCTTCAAAACATTGCAACTTTCTCAATCGCACGAATATTGCCTTAACTGTTAGTTGTGAGCACGAAATGGAATGCCCTTTAAATTTGGATATCCAATAAATGCAAGAAACGTAGCGATTTTTACCAAATATGGCCTTTTGAGTTTGGACAAGAACGAAACTGACCGTTTTTAACGTCAAAGAGAAACAACAAAAATGCCCCTTTTTGCCTTCATGATTTTTAAGGAAATCATCGCCAAAAAATCAAACTTCAACCATCATAACGAAATTCAGTCCTTTTTCTAGCTTAGAAATGACTTTTTTTGTTGATATTCTTCTCCCGAGCGTAGATACAGCCTTTTGTTCCGGTGCATTCGGGCCTTTCCGCCATTTTCAACATCTAGACCACATTGCATGCTGGGAAATGACGAGAATTTTTGACAGCACCCGTTCCTTCTCCCAATTCTTTCACATATAAGTCTACAGCCACTCCGACCTACATGTACTGTCAAAAATTCCTGCTTGTGGTCATCTTCAGTTCTCACAAATTCCAAAATATGTGGCGGTAGGTCGAGAAATTCATCAGTAGTCGAGTCCCAAAGGTACTAAGTGTTCGACCGGCCAAATTCCCAGTTCGTCGAGTAACAAGCCAAATTCAACAACAAAGTACATCACCTTGCTCGATTCTTTGAGAAAGTGGACTCTTAGCTACCGTCACGCTTAATGATGCTCATCAGGCAGCCGCTAAAGATGAAAAATGGCTGTAAATTTAGCAGAAATCGCAAGCAAACCCAACTTGGGCCATTGGTGTCGCTTCACGGATAAAAAATAGCTACGTCAAAATGACGTTTTCAGAAACCTTGAGCCTCCAGTGGCTTAGGACAGCACCAATTTTCCCTGGTAGTTCAAATAAAGAGTCACGAATTGCTAGTCATCGTTTATAGGTGGAAAATCACGCCGAAAATGTAAAAACAGCTGGTAGTCAATGGGTTAACTGCACTCATTATCGTTAAATTTCATGCAGTTTTTGCGGTTTACCTAAAACATGGAATCCGGAATCCGGAATACGGAATGTAAAGAAGTTTGGTAGAAAATTTTGACAAAGGTTGACGTCGCTTGGGTAATAATATGGTCAACAAATTATATGATGACTTAGCCTGAGTTTTGCAGCAATCAAGCCCATGAAGTTTATTCTAGGGCAGCATTTTTAATGTAGTTTTGCTTTTAATAAACCGCCTGATTCCTTTAAAGCACACAGCTCTCAATCACACCACAACGATACTAATCAATGTTTTGTGCATTTTGAACATTTTAAATTCAAATCATTTTAATTAAAAGCACCTTTTCTTATTCTTTTTGTCGATGAATAGTGTTAGGCCTGTCCACAAGTTGACAGCAACTTTTTGAACAACTGTCGATTTTCGATCAACCTTTCTTGATTTCGAGCAACTTTTTTTTCCGTTTTCAATGTTTTGTTATTGATTTCAGCTCGATCTTTATAAAACAAGAGCTATTTTTTGCTTATTATTTTAAACGCTTCGTGACCAAAAAGCAGAGAAAAATCACTTTGCATATCTTGACGTAATTGCGCGTGGGAACGCTTACGCCTGATTGGTCATTGTCTGTTGCTCCGTGCTGGAATGTTTGGGAACTGTATCGGCGCGTAAATTTCAGGTTGTCGAGTGGCCGTCGATAAAACGAGGAACATGGGACATTCCGGAACATCCCGGTACATTCCGGAACATCTCCAAAAGACGAAGAAAGATCAGTTTAAAAAAAACTTTAAATATACAGAAAAAAAGAAACTAACACGAAATAAATATAATCCGAGAGATTAATTGGAGAAAAAAAGAAGACAAAAATATTTATTAAAAAAAAAAACAAAAAACAAAAAAAAAACAAAGACGTGTATAAATGCCCCACCTGGAAATGATAGCTATGGGGGCTGGGTGAGGATTGTTTTAGCGCTTTCGTTTGCTTACAACATTTTCACCCTCATACAGTTGTACCGTCTTCTGTCATTGCTCTTTTTTTCGAAAAAACCTAAGTCAGTATGGTGCCCAATATACTTGAAACTTTATATAGGAACCTTGAGCACGCAAAATCCGCTGCTCTCCACTTCTGATTGGTTAAGGATATCTACAACAACTGAGGACTCGGTCAGGCCTACCTTTACAGTAGGCGATAAACGTGGTTAAGCTGCTCCAAGAAAGATTTTCTTCCCAATAGCAATGCTTCTCACTCCGTTTTTGCAGCGAGGGCTGCACTGCATGGGCCTGTTTGTTTCTTAAGGTTAAACAAGTACGAGGCTAGTGTAAAACCCCGCGGATCAGTTCTTTCAGTTGCATTTAATGATCCTGCATACGGTCTTTCTTAATAGTTATCCTTATATCCCTCCACATCGACTTAACTGGAAAGAACAAACCAAGTCCCAGACTAAGACTTCACTCCTGTCACCTACCTCCTCCTGTAAGACATCTATCGTCCTCGTGGTCAGTGCTTATAGCTTAAGATCTTCGATTGCGCCTGTCCTTTCTATTCCGAGAGAGTCGGGAACTTTTCAGCACTCGGCAGCAACTACTTTTAATAAGCTCCCTGTAGCTATTAGAAACATAACTGAGTGTAACTCCTTTTGTCGTAGTGTGAAGAGACATCTTTCGAGTGGGGAACTTTAAGCAGTGACACAATTATAAATTGTACATATACTATTCTTAATTTTTTAAATTTATTTATTTATTTATTTATTATTATTATTATTATTTATTATTTTTTAGGCAATTTTTTGTTATCATTTATCACTGTAAATATTAACTACTTAGCGTTTTTAACAGAGTTTTTCCTAGGTTTGTTTTAATTGTAATTAACTTTAGTTAAATATTAACGGATGAAGAGCCACCTAGTGGAAATGCCATTAATAAAGTCATTATTATTATTATTATTATTATTATTCGGTTCTTTTAATCCTCTTATTAATTATTAATTCCAGTTTCTAGATTCCGTATTCCGGATTCCGCATTCCGTAATCCGGATTCCGGATTCCTGATTCTATGTTTTAGGTAAACCCCAGTTTTTGCGGGATCAATGCAAATTTCAACACAGAAGGAGTTTTCATATTGAATAACGTACCTTTTGAAGAGTTGTCTTCCACTCAAAGCTCAAAGGGAAGCTGTAATTTACTGAAAGATCACCCGATCGAACCTCGCACAACCGACGGATTCAGTCCGTTGGTAATTCAACATATCGGTTATTGGCCAAGCGTTGAGGTCAAGATGGCGGGATATTGACCAAGTTCTTTTTTGCTTGTGTATGGACCGAGACGAAGTCGAGGGCCATAAACACACAAAAAAAAGAACGAGGCCGATATCCCGCCATCTTGACCGAACAAGCTTGGCCAATAAAGGATTTATTATATGACTCAAAGGACGCTATTAAAAGGCAGTAAAACGCGGGACGAACGGGCGATCCCGAGCGGTCAAGATGGCTCCATCTTGACCTCGCGGGTAGCCAATCACAACAGGAGAATATTGACCAAAAAATTCCGGAAATTTCGATGGGAAATGACCATCGGTGAAGAACGCGTTCCATTTGATAAACGTTTCATTCATTCCCAGGCTCCCTACTTTTCCGCTAAACCTCCAAATAGCAACAAAGATGTTTTAAATGAAACTGTAGAGTTGTCTATGTAAGAAGAAGGTCTTTTAAATTCAGAAGACGATGATGACACTCCTATCCTTGCAGTGGTTGCAACTTATTTGAGGCGCGATCATCGCCGAAACGAAGGGTTTTTCAAAAATATATTACAACGACATTTCATCGATGAATATTTACAAGCCACTTCAGGGCGACTCGAGGGACCCTTGAAGCTCAGTGCAGGGAAATGAAGCCACTGGAAGATTCCTCAGCGATACTCTTGTTGGTTGTATGGCAAGGCCACGCCTACTGTGAAAGGAGAATAACGAAAGACCTTGTTTAATTTCAGATGCAAAGTTTTACACGGGAAACAATCGGAATAAGCTTACTCAAAGAACCCTTTGGCAAAATTTAATGTTTTCTTCAATAAATTCTGCTTACCATTGGCATACATCACACAATTGTGATTCATTAACTTATGAAGATCGGGTGCTAGTCCATGGCACACGGGGCATTCGTATAAACTATTCGAGGTGACCGAAGAAGGAGCCGCCATCTTACCAAAGAAGTGGCTGTAAATGGCCGTGAAAGACCTGGAACTGGTCAAACCTTGTGAAACTCGTAAATCGAACACGTATTTTCCATCGGGAAGTTTCCAACGGGAAAACAGGACTACCTTTTCAGAAGTTCCGTTTATTCCGGAAATTTTCCATTGGAACGAACCAAAAACATGTGTTCCATTTACATCCCAACCGGAATCTCCGGAATCTCCGGAATCTCTTGGTAAATGGAAAACCCCCATAATAAACGTTGGTATTACCCGCTCAAACTTTGATTACGTGCTTTCTCAAATGACTGATTTTTCTGACAGCGGGGAGAGGATGGAGGATTGGAAAGATATCAAATGTAGTGAAAACTACGAAAGAAGCTTTTGCGTTTTTTTAATGGAATTAATGTACAAGTGTATTGCACACGTTTGTGGCTCATTCTTGAAACATATTTATTGTCATTGTAGTTTCTGTAATTACGGACAGGGGAGGGTCGGGGTAAATGGGACTCAATCACCTTTGACCTTTACTGGAACAACGCAGGCAACAGGTCAATAAACTTACACGAAACCAACAGCGGGATTTTACTCGAAGGAATCCTAGCCTGTTCCAGGCGTTCAGATAGTAAACGGAGCGCGATAGAACCGGCAGAGAGAGGCGAAAAAAAAGCAGCGAAAAATGGAAGGGGGGGGGGGGGGGTGATTGGGACGGGAGGCGGGCCCCCTCCATTTTTCACCGCTTTACTATCTGAACGCCTGGAACAGGCTTAAGGAATCCGCGAAGGCGTACCGCTGTAATCTTGTGTTAATTTTGTCGCTATTACTTGCAGTGCGGCTAAACCATCTTGGTCGATACCATATTGGTGATTCCAATTCGCTCACGGTCTGTTGAGTTAAAACTAACTCTCCCTTCAGCGTTCAAGTCACTCCTTGTAGCTATTCCCAAAAGTAATAGTAACCGTCTCCTTCCAGAGTTAAAGTACCGACCTTAAGATACCCTGGACGCGGCGGTCAAAAGAAGGTGGTTTTGGCGGAGGAGGCCTGAAGCGAGGACGCCGCCACCATGGCGAGAAAAACAAATTAAGATTTAGCAGGTGGCGTTGAGTGCTCGTCTGACGCATTTGGAGAGATAATCTGTAATTTGTTTTCTTGTTTTAATTCAATGGCGTCCTTAAGAAAAACCCGTGAAGTCTTGCTCGATTGCTACCTTAATGACGTTTTATCTGAGGAAGAATTTGCTCTGCTTTATGACTCTAGTTTCTCTAAAAACCTTGAATTTCCTTACGATAAATACGGAGCTCAGTTCGAATTGGACGACATGGAAGATTCAAGTGCGACAAGCAGAGTTCAGGGTAAAGAAACGCGATTTACTAGCCTTGGCAGATGCATTACAAATCCCAGATGCATTCAAGTGCTATCAAGGTTCCGTTTGTGAGGGCATTGAGGGACTTTGTATAGTGTTGCGTCGTTTGTCATATCCATGTCGATACTCGGATATGATCCCACGTTTCTGTCGGCCAGTCCCAGAGTTGAGTATGATTACCAACAAAGTCTTGGACTTCATCTACGACATCCACAGTCACAGAATCTTGCAATGGAATCATGACCTTCTAGATCCAAATCATCTTCAGACTTACGCAGATGCTGTACGAAACCAGGGAGCTGACCTTCACAACTGTTTTGGGTTTATAGACGGGACGGTGAGACCTATTGCACGCTCAGGAGAACTGCAAAGGATAGTCTACAATGGGCATAAAAGGGTACACGGCCTGAAGTTCCAGTCGCTAGCTCTTCCAAATGGAATTATAGCAAACATGTTTGGTCCAAAAGGTAAGCAGAGTGTGTTTTGTTTGCACCCCGTCCTCCCCAAAAGGGTTAAAATGTGTGGTTGCTTTAGCCTGATAGCTGACTATAACAGGTGCCCATTCTTCCAAACTTTTAATTTGATTTTATGTAGTGGTCTCCAAAAAGAATTTTCAAGCAGTCATAAAGTTTATAAGTCTTGTTAAAGTATTTGTTATCACCATTTTCTTTTATTTTTCATTCATTTCAGCAGGCAGGAAGCATGATGCCAGCATGTTGGCAGAATGCAGATTGCTAGACAACCTACAACAATATGCAGTCTCACCCACTGGTCAATCCATGTGTATCTAGGGCGACCCTGCTTATCCTGTAAGGGTCCACCTTCAAGCACCTTTCCTAAATGTTGCTCTAACACCACAGATGCAGGCATTTAACACCTCTATGAGCAGTGTCCGTAGCTGTGTGGAATGGTTATTTGGGGACATTGTCAATTATTTTAAATTCATTGATTTAAAAAAAAAAAAAATCAAAAGATTGGATTGAGTAGCGTTGGCAAAACCTATATTGTATGTGCACTTCTTAGAAATGCCCTTACTTGTTTTTATGGCAATGTGACATCAAAGTATTTTGATCTTAGCGCCCCCACTTTGCAGGAATATTTTGCTTGAAAATAAGGCTTTATTAGCAATATTAGCTTCCTTTAATCATCGGATAGTCAGAATAAGCTATCCACATGCTATTGTTAATTCACAGCATAACAATCAATACAAATTATTAAAGACAAAAGACAACAAAAATTAAATCAATGATGACTGTTTGAACCACTACATCCATGATATTATATTTCAATTAACTTAACTCCAACTTTGCATTGTTAAACTTCTTCAGTAATCAAACAGCTGCAAAATGCTTATTCTACTTCAACAAAAACAAACCCGGTGTACTAATGACTAAAGCAAAATGTAAACAACGACATCATGTTTGTACCGGAATTTGCTGTTATTTTTCGCAGAGTTTTTTCATAAACCCCAGCATCACCTGGTTCTGCTGTTGCATTACACTTAGTATTTGATTCTGTTGATGTTGTTGCTGCTGCTGGTTGGTTAGAAGATGTTCAAACAACTTTGCCTGCCTCTCTTGCTCTTCTTTCTTGATCTTTTGATCTTCTTTCGTTAAGAGAAGATCCATATTTGCTTTCTCTCTGAGAAATTCCACAGTGTTGTTTCCTCCTTTTCTCGCCTTTTTTGGTTTAGGTGCAACAGATCCTTCATCTTCGTCTTTTCTTCTTATTGTTTCACCTAACTTTTCGCAAGCTTACATTCGCATTCTTTCCACTAACCTCTACTCTTCTTCGGCCTGTTTTTTGTTGTTTACTAAGGTGATATCCTCCTGCTCTGATGCCTCCCACTTTTCGTAAATTTCTTCGAGGGCTTTGTCAAGCTCCGTATCCTCAGCTTCCACTCCACTTGCTTTGCGTTTTGTTTGCGTTTTCGCCCTGTACTTATCAAGCAAAAGTTTTAGGTGTTCTCTCACAGATTTCTTGGTTACTCGAAACTTGAGGGTCTGATCACAGTTCAGGTTATCAGAAATCTGTTGCCACACTTTTCCCCTTTCCGTTGTTCTTGCTTAAAACGATATGGTTCTAATATAAGTACTTCCCGCACTAAGGCGAGATTATGACCTTCCGGCCACTCCATCGCGCGGAAAACTGCAGGTAAACAAATAAACTAAAATGAACAACGAACCATGGCGCCTTCTTTAAAGATAAACTTTTCCCGACCCGCTCAAGTTTATTTCGAGAGTTTCACTTAAATCACTTTTTTATTCTTCTATAAACATGAAATTTTGATCTGAATGTGATCTCAAGTCAAGAAAGTTGTTCCCCTACAAATAAGAAAATCGTAGAGTGGATTGTATTCATTGCTTCGTGTCGAAGACTCTGCACTTTCTCTCTTAGTTGACGCCAAAATGCAAAACCCTTGAAAGCATAAATATATCAGTCAATCTTGACAGCACAAAATACAACAACACTTAAATTTGTGTCTTAAAATAAAATAGACATATTCGGCTTACTCAATGTTGTACCCAATTCAAACCCTTTGGGATTAACACGTTTTGTTCCAGGTATTTCCATATCATTTAAATATGAATGCTACATTATAATGCAAACTCAATACACAAAGAATCTTAAGCCCAGGCGATTTGAATTGGGTACAACATCAAGTTAGCCGAATGGGTCCATGGATCGACAATCCAGACCCAAAAGGGCAATTTTGCAATAAAAAGAAGACAATCAACTTACCGTTTTACGAGGCGGTCAAACTTACAGTTTTCACCGTCGCGGCCTCAGGTCGACGCGCCAAAGACCATGGGAGATTATGCTAATTATTCTGAGAATTGAACATCTCACTTCCGGTTGACATCCGCCACGGCCGCGTCCAGGGTATCTTACGGTCCATAACTCTTTTGTAGTTACTCCTAAAGTGAGTACTGAACTAACTCGCTTCCAGAGTTAAAGTAGCTCCTTTGCAGTTACTCCCAAAAGTGAGTAAGAATAACTCTCCTTCAAGAGTCACTCCCGCCGCAATTACTCCAGACAGTGAATTATACCAACTCTACTGACAGAGTTAAAATAACTCCCCTATATAACAATAAAAATGAGAATTAAAATAACTCCACAATAATAGTTAAATTAACTCCTACCTAATTTTAACTCCAATATGGAGTTAAAGGGCATTTTCCATTTACCAAAAAATTCCGGAAATTTCGATGGGAAATGACTATCGGTGAAGAACGCGTTCCATTTGACAAACGTTCCACTCTTCCCAGGCTCCCTACTTTCCCGCTAAACTTCCAAATGGCAACAAAGATGTTTTAAATGAAACTGCAGAATTGTCTATGTAAGAAGAAGTCCGTTTAAATTCAAAAGAGGGTGATGACACTCCTATCCTTGCAGTGGTTGCAACTTATATAAGGCGCGATCATCGCCGAAACGAAGGGTTTTTCAAAAATATATTGCCACGATATTTCATGCCCTCGGGCAAAATTTAATGTTTTCTTCAATAAATTCTGCTTACCATTGGCATGCATCACACAATTGTGATTCATTAACGTATGAAGATCGGATGCTAGTCCATCGCACACGGGGCATTCGTATAAACTATTCGAGGTGACCGAAGAAGGAGCCGCCATCTTACCAAAGATATGGCCATGAAAGACCTGGAACTGCTGAAACCTTGTGAAACACGCATTTTCCATCGGAAAGTTTCCAACGGGAAAACAGGACTACCTTTTCAGAAGTTCCGTTTATTCCGGAAAAAAAACATGTGTTCCATTTACATCCCAACCGGAATCTCCGGAATCTCTTGGTATTAGGAAAACGCCCAAAATAAACTCCTTTTAAGAGTTATAGTCGCTCCAACAAAATAACTCCACCGTTAGGAACCATTGGAACGAACCAAAAACATGTGTTCCATTTACATCCCAACCGGAATTTCCGGAATCTCTTGGTAAATGGAAAACGCCCAAAATAAACTCCTTTTAAGAGTTAAAGTAGCCCCAACAAAATAACTCCACCGTTAGGAGTAAAATTAACTCCACTTCAGGAGAAATAACTCCTTTTTGGAGTTATTTTAACTCCAAAAAAAGTAAGTCCACCATACAGAGTAAAATTAACTCTACTAGGGGAGTTATTATAACTCTCTAAAAATTACTGTGCGTCATTGATTCCTAGCAAACTCGTCGAACAGTACATTTTCCACATCAGAGCGCTTTTCAAAAAATCTGTTTCCGATGTCAGCTAGAACAAATGACTATTCAAGGTCTTTCAGCTAAATCTTGTGGCAGAAACTTTGATACCAGAAACACTTATTCTAAGAATTTCCTAGCTGGTGCCAGTCGGTTTTGTTTCGCACTTCAAACGGATGTTATTATCCCGACGAAAACAAGGTAAAAATACGTTATCCAACACTAAACAACATTTGAGGTGATGTTTCATGAAATAAAAGGTATGGTTAACCTTACTTTAATTTTTTGGGAAGAACCATTCAGTGACACTGTTTTCACTATGATTCAATATACGATGACTTGTTTGTGAATTCACTTTAATCTAAGGTAGGTGATAAGTAGATTTGCTTTATTAAATTAGCTTTCCTTACAAAAGAGTAAAAATGACAAACAATGGCAACAATGCAGTTGAAGTGCCCTTCATAATCCACAGCTCATGCCATCACAAGAAGGCTGACTTAGCACTATGCACTCTCAAGTGTTTTCTTTTTTGCCGAATTAAGGTTGTCGTAAATATAAATTTTACAGTCTAGGGCTAATAGGCCATTTCCGAATTACCTTTGGCCTCTTTTTCAAAGCGAGTCCTGGTGCTCATCTTTTCATATGAAAATTAGTTTCCATTCACATGCAAATTTAACTCATCTTCATATAAATGGAAATTAATTTTCATATGAAAAGATAAGCACTTGGACTCGCTTTGAAAAGGGGCCAAAGGTAATTCGGAAATGGCCTATTCTAGCAAAGTAATTGGTTGGTTGACATCTTTTCTAATGAGGGAACTTTAAAATTCTCCAGCTCCTTGCTTTCTTCCTTAAAATCTTGAAAGTGACATATATTATGAATGTTACTATCAGTCAGCTTTATCCCAAGCATGATGACGATTTAAGAGTGTCCAAATTCTTTCTTGGATACTACTGGATGCCCCAGTTGGTGTAGTATAAATTGCGAGCTATGTTAATTTCTCACGGTGCCCAAAGCAACATAATCGAGGACTATCTACTGTTCAGTACCTCGGAACATTTGGACAAAACAACAGTATGGACCCCTGAGCTGTTGGCAGACTCATGGCGATATAGACGATTACACGATGTTTGTTATTTGAAGTTGCTTTTACAAGGCTGTTGTGTATCAGGGTTTTCTGAATGCTGTCGGCGAAAACACACAGTATGAAATCTCATTAAACCGACGACAACTTTATTGAGATTAGAATGAAAACGGCGGAATTTAGCCAAAAAGAAAAAAAACAACCTCGGATGAGTTAACATCTAGACCGTATCTAGGCCTCACGCAGCTCGTTCACAAATGGTGGGGTGAATGCTTGCACTTAGCTCTTACGATGAATGGGATATTTTGAAATGTTCTTAGCCGAGTAACGTACGTCACAGCGCACGAGACTTGCTTCTTTCTTAGGGGTGTCCTTGCTTTGCTGCTTGCTTGGTTAATAGAAAAAAAGTGTTTGCATATATTGGTAATTTTCGTTGACGACTGACTATAATTTGGTGTCGTATCCACCTGTCGCTAGCTCTTGGTGGCTGGGCTCGGGTCCAAATCTTCTGAAATAGGTCTCTAATGGCACACTGGCAACCTTATCATCTTTTCTTTTATGATCTTTCCCGGTTGCTGCTTCTTGATTTTTAAAACGGAAGAAAGCCAACGTTGGTCGAAATTAAGGAATTCGAAAAGCATATATCACTGGATTGAGAAAACAGTTGGCAACGTTCAGGGTAACAGCCACGTGATAAATATGCGAAGATATCGACATCGCATAAACAAATATCAAAAAATTAATAATAATCACCGGTAGCCACGCCATCAAAGTAATGCAAGAGACGAACAACAAAGTTTTTGTCAAGCGCTGGCTCTGTAATTCTCTGTTTGGTTGCCCTGAGACGATCCTCCCGCTGTGTCTAACCTTTCTCCAAATACCACCACTACAGCTGCAGACAACTAACAATAATGTCAAAAAACATGGAATCAATATATTGAAAGCGAGTTTCCTTGAGAAAAGTACTGTACCCACGATGGATACGAGTAAAGCTAACATCCAGCTAACAAAAATGGCAACATGATATACTCGCTTGGATAGTACTCGGTGTTTCAGTGGGTAATAAATGGCGTAAAATCTCTCACAGGATATCAAGGCCGCAGACATTAACGAACTCTGCAGTAAAAAGACAAAAGTAATGGTGTAGGAAAAATCTAACACTGAGAACGAATGATTCGCGTCCCAAAGCTGATAATAATCCCCGACATACATAAAGTAGATCCAAAAAGGCATCAAAACACCTCCATACAGCAGATCAGCAAACGCCATGTTGATAACCAGAAGCAGACTCTTCTTACGAAGTTTCTTGTTAACTCCAGAAAGAATAATGGTGAGTGAATTCCCCATGACGATCAAAAGAGCTTCCAAGGAATACACGCTGGTACACGCAATACTTTCTGCTTTGGAAGGAAGATCAGTGAATGTGGAAGACGTTTTGTCCAAGCGAGTAGCTGCTGATATGTTTTCCATAATGGTGACTTTTTGTTTCATGAATGTCAATTTGTGCTGGCAAAGGTAGAGCGTCTTGGTAATTAATGCACGCAGTAAGACTGACTGACGGAGTAAAATCCCTGGGTGAGCTCATCACTTAGGTAATTTTTGCACAGAAAATGATTGACGTGGTTACAAGTTAATGTACAAAATGGGCCGTTAACGCCTCCAAAAACGCCATTGTTATTGAAATAAGCAGCATTTTCGTGTGGTTACTCCTTTTCACGCGAAGAAGGCTGTAAGACGGCTCTAAAAAGAGGACGCCAGTGGCAATTTGCTTACATGAACAACCAGATAATGGCCATTACTAAAACACGGAGACCTGTTCAGATAATGTTTATCCTGCTTACTACAATATTAGCTTTTCCTTGAGTTTAATTTTCTAAATCGGTCACGTAGCTGCCACTTGCATTATTTATTTAGTCTAAAATAAAAACTGATTCTTCTGGGATGTGTTCAGTAAATCATCTACACACTCTTTATACAGTAAAAATGTATAGTCTACAAATCTTGATTAAAAACCATGTCGCCATGATAAAAAAATGCCTTTCCAGAGAAAGTCGGCCATGCTGCTTTGGGGCTGAGATGTCTTTTTTTAAATAGTTTTTTCGAAAAGCAAAACGTTACAACGTTAATTCACGTCTTAGAGTTTTCAGAAACTGTCAAAAGAATGATTTAATGCTGATCCAAGAAATCGATTTTGCTCTGTACTAAAAGTTTTTAAAGAAAATGTGATGATTTTGTATTCCCTAGTAGAAATTTCTTGTAATGACCCCAGAAAAGCTGCCAAACGTTCAAAGTTTACACGCTGTATATCTTTTACACAGTAGAATCGTGGCAGTAGATTTGATAGAGGAGCGACTTGTTATTTATTACCCTAAGGACAGGTTGACACCATTAAAAACGTTCCGAATATAAAGCTTAAATATTGATCGCAGTCAATGAAAATTGAACTTTTTCTGGCTGATTAATTGAGTAAAGAAAACAATCAATGTTTCAAAACTTCTAGATTTCCAAGAAACTAGAACAGGAAATTTCAAAATTCCTTACCTAGGTTCAGCATGCTTTCTTCGTATGGTGTGGAGAATTAAGACTGAAGGTTGGGTGCCCTAATGTTTTCCAAATCCTTGTTAACTAAACTGATGTTTTGGGACTGCAAATGTAAAGTTAAAAATCCTCACAATTTTCTGCCGCTTGACTGAGAAGCACAGGCTTCAAAACAGTCCAGCTACGGTTTAAATCGTTAAGTACTTGACAACTGCAGCCCCATACAACAATTGTGCCCTTTAGTACGATAACGTGTTGTCATTTCCATTGAAAAAAATCAAGCTTGGATATTATCAAACGTCTTGCAGAATGCACATTCTCACTATTCAGTGATACGGTTTGTAATTATATATGCAACAGGATAGTTGGGTAACGTACAAGCAAGGAAATAAAACAAGCGAAAACAGTTCTTGCAAAAGTAAGACTATAATTCTAATTTTCGCTGGAACATGTACAAATGTTTATCATTATTTTATACTGGGATATGGAGCGCTATGTTAAGCATAAAGCCTTCAGTTGGTAGTCCGATAAACAATTGGATGAAGAGAGACAAACTGAACATCATGGGCATATGAAAAAGTGGCTTTTGGTCAAGCTTTAACCTAGCAAATTAGCCTACAATATTTATAGGAATGCATAAATTCTCGACTTAACACCACCCTTTGCCTTCTGCCTTAAAATATTCAACGTGATATAACTGATAAATGTTCCAGCCATTGTCACCCAGCTTTATCCGAGGTGTGATGACGATTAAAAGTGTTTTCTCGGATACTCCTGTATTTTCTGGTTAGTGTAGCATAAAAGGCTAACTATGTCAATTTCTCATAGTGCCTAATAGTCCGGAAGATAAGCGTAAAATTTTTCAAATTGGTGATACAAGTACCAGATTTCATATACCTGATCTTTTTTAGGTAGGTAATGATATAATATTAGGATCCAGTCTGGATCCTAACCTTTTCACCAGTTATTGGCTAATGGAAAATTCCCATATGTTTTCTATAAGAAACCACAGGATGCCCAATTCGTACAGCAAAAATGAAAATATTTAAAAGAGCCATTTGAGCTATATGGTTTTGTGGCTTTTTAGCGGTAACACTTTTATGACATAGTCTCACGAAAAAGCTCCATGAAATAACAAGTTTCTAGCTTACAAAATGTTACTTAGGAGGTTTTTTCATTCTTGGTAGCAATTGCTATTGCAGGCACACAGCTCAGTGCAGGGAAGATTTGCCTTTGTGCACTTGCAGAGTCCTCGACATGCACGCCTGCAACCACATCTGATGAGCTCATTGCATGCTTTTGATGCTTCATGTAGGGTTGTCCAGGTCGGTATCCACCCGTCTGAAGATAGATGCCATCCCCACTGTGCTGCACTTGGAAGTTCCAGGATAGGATCTAGTGTGCACCCCCAGACATGACCCGCTTGAAATGCTGCCCTTTTGATGTGTTGTTCCAGGGCAGCCTGGGTTGGCGGGATACTCTCGATACTTCTGGTGCCTTGAGAAAACATGGACTGCCGCGCTTTGTTGATATACTGGTGTGAGGTCGTTGGGCTATACATTATAACCACAAACCGTTCCAGCACTCTGAATTGCTCCTCGGAGAGCGTTGTCTGTGGCGATGACAGAGTACGAAAAACGTTGGTTGCCTCAGGATAACACTTCCAAGCTTGAAATGCTGTCTTCTTACCCTTTCCGGAGAAATATGATACCGTATCGCATCCGGTGAGAGCATGGAAGAATGGTAGCCCTTCACATTGCTGTGTGGTAAGAGAGCTGGTTATCTTGTGAATTGGCAGATAGTGCAACTGCTTGCCAACGCCAAAGGCTATCCATAGCTCCTCTACTTCCAGCTTCTGTGCGAATGTGATTGCCAAGATGACCACGTCCGTATCAACAGTTCGTATAAGAATCTTCTTCATACCGCTCACAGAGGTATGCTTTGCATGGACGAAGATACGGGTATCTGCTTCCTCATGGTTACAAGGTGCCAGACCCGCCTTGTCTATCGTGGTGGAACTGATTACATCCATAGCAGCCGTGCTGATTACTTCTACATCGGATAGTCTGAGAGATTAAACACTTGCTGCAAGATACTGGAATAGCTCCTTCTTGTTGTCATCCAGCCTCAGAAACGACTTCCAGTTTAAAGGAATTGACGCATTGTCGCATACACGTCTGCGAGTTCCTGTGCCTCTGGCCTCGCGTGTGCCTTGCTTGAGGCTGTTCTCCAGGTAACGGTCCCACACCAAATCGATTCTTTTTACATTCTGTGCACCATAGTTGATTACGTACGGGAGAAAGACAGTATCCGCGTACTCCTTAATAGGGTCAATAAACTTTTATTTACTTTTATCTACTTAAGGTCAATAAAGTTTATTGTTTGTTTATTGTTTGTTGTAGGTCTTACATTTACCAGGCGAAAGCATAATAACAATAGCTGCGCCATCTAGAACAACTGCATCAATTGAAGGACGCTCCAACGTTGCGTTGACCTCGATGCTTTCTGTGCTGTACGCATTTTGCCATTACACGAAAGTGCAGGTGGACTTGAACTGTTTTCATGCTTGAAAAATTCCTCCAGATTTCCCTCTTTTGCTTGGCAAGCAATGTATAGTCTGGAAAAGAGTCAGCAGTCACTCTTGAGATCGGCAACTTGATTACTTGTCTTACTTGATTGCCGTTTCTCAGGCGTGCCAAACAAAGGTAGGTTGCATCGTTGTATAGTATCTGTGATGGGTTTGGAACGCTTATTAAGTCGCTCCTCTACATATTTGTCGTACATCGACTGCCCTTTCACCTTGGCTTCTGAAATAGCACTACACATTTAGGCATGATTTGCTTAGTGTTCAACACAAGAAGATCGGCACTGTCTTCACTGAATGGGTTACCCATTTCTTCAGTTATTCCAATCAGGTTTTTAACGTCTCTAGTAAAAGTGTTCTGAAAAGATGGGACTTGCTCGTGGTGACGGGTATCAGCAGGTTTTCGTACGCCATATGTACTCTCGAATTCTTTTACTGCTCTTGCCATTTCGGGACCTGCTACCATCCAAAAGCGACGTTATAGCAGTAGGTGAGAGAGCTCTGGTTTGCAAGGAAGCAAAGTGCGCCGACCAGGACAGATACTCCTTCCCCTCCAGCTTTTCCTTCACGAGCAGTTCTTCGACCTTATTGAGCCATTGATACTCGCATTCCATATTTTCAGTGACCAAATCTGACTGCGGTTTGTTAGCATTACAGTCTCCTGGAACATAATAATCTTTCTTCGATTCTTGTTCCTTGTACGGTTGAATACCAGTGTAGGTGTCGGGAAGATTAGACACAGTTTTCCTTTTTGGTAGGTCAGCATTTATTAGAACTCGATTTCTGTCGATGCCATCAAAGTCATTAGTAGGGTGCTAGGTGAGAGAAATTGCTGTTCCATGAAATGAGTCTTTAGCTGTACGTGAGCTTAGGTTGTGATCTATGTTGTCCACACTACCCGTAGTAAACAGTGACGTTTTTAACTTTGAGGGACACACTACGCCATCCTCTTCAAACTGTGCACAGACACTGTTTCCTAGATCTGCTCAAATTTGCATCACTCAGTCGTAAGAAATGGATAGTCCTAATCTGTAGAGCTTATCTACTAAAGCCTTCTTTCTGGTTTCAGCGTGAACTAATAGTCCCAGGTAGACTGGTAATGGAGGCTCTCTATTCGGGTCGTGTCTGGTTGCTGTGGCATCAGACTGCGGGTCTCTGTGATGTTTTACGGTATTAAAGATCAGTAGCTGAGAACGCATCGCACCTGCGTTCATGCCCATCGTATCTTGCTCATTGATGGTTTTCACGCTCGGTCCCTCTAAAATCATCTTCACTAGCGCGAGGAGTAAGTCAGGTACTGCAGAGCGATGACAGTCGGTATCAAATGTACCATTAAACCATTGCTTCTTAGCGAATAGCTCTTTCCTAACAAGCATTGCAGCTTTGGCAAGATACATGGTCTCTAGTCAGTGTCATAGTCATGAGTTTGGGCAAATTGTAAAGCTGTACCAATGTCACTAGAGAATGCTAGCTTTACTTCTTTTCCTTCAGTATACGCGCCAAGCTTTGGTAATTGTGCGAGCAGGTGATCCTTCAACTTAGTGCTGTTTACACGGTCTGGAACATGTGCTCCGAGCTGCTCAAGTGAAGACGAGTACATTTTTTGCCAAATCCGATAACTTAAAAGACCCTTGGCCTTGGGGCCTCTTCTATATACAAAACAAGTTCTGCTAAAGCAATAGCCTCCAAAGAAACCTGAGAAGTGTCATTATCTTCTCGAATTTTCGAGGGTCTAACGTTTCTAACTCGATTGTAAAGAGCAGTAAGACATGATGCGTGGTAGTATGCATCTAGGGCATGCATATTACCAGCTACCAACTTTGACAACAGCTTGTGGCCTTGAAGTTTTGTGGCTACTGCTCTTACATTGCTATCAATAGCAAGTGTTGCTGCTCTACGAAGATTATTACCTGTTATGACATTAAATTTCGCAATATCAGAATAACGCATTTTCACTGAATTTATTTTTCCTCTTTTTACGATCTTGTTCACAAGTTATTTTTTCTGGTTGTAAATTCTAACAGAGATAAATTTTGTTATTCAGTGAGGTTATATTTCTGCACAAATGTATCAACTCACCTTAATTTACAATTAAACCTTGGAGAAGCCTTGTTCACACTGACATAGTGTGAATTACACATCCATTCAGTTTTCGTTATTCTTTGACAATATTCAGTTAGAATATTTGTGAATATGTGATGACATGTTAAATGCAAAAAAAAAACAAAACAAAAAACAAAACAAAACAAACAAACAGCTACCCCAACGGTTTTTTGAAATAGACAAGAGGATGCAACAAATGTTGACTTGTTTGAACAAATAATGCATAAAAGAATAAAAACCTCATCTTATCACTGAGCATTTAAAAAAAACATATCATACAAGTAAGTTGTCATTGATTTACTGTTGTGTTTTACTCAGACCAAATTAAAACATTATCTTGAGTTTCCGACCCGCTTCTTCGCAAAAGAAGCATTGCTTCATGTCATCTCTGGTCGAGGCTTGGCTGCTGATCCAAGGGAGACTCGTCTAGTTTTGATCGGACTCGGTTGAGCGGGAGTCTCCACTGACCTCTGCATGCTGCCTCTTCTAAGCTATGGTGAGCTTTGCACTGCTGCATTTATTGAAACATGATTTGTGCCATGATGCTTTGTGAAATCTGAGTGTTTCCTCAATTCCCCTTCCTTCATCTAGGTGGGACAAGGTCACTCGAATCGGCAATTGGCCAACCTAAGCGAATTTTGGTAGATTATCCGCTAAACTTTTATAGCCTGTTCCGCGATCTTTTCTTTTATCATTAACCGGAGAAACAAGCTTTTCATTTGCATTCTCCATTTGGCATAAAGCACACAAATCCCAGTTAATACGATACCGTGAAAGAGCAATCTCCTGATAATTATTTCCAACTTTAAACTGCCTGTTTGTACTTTGGAAAATCAACCAGGCGTTCCTTGCTCACATCACAGGCACCAATCAGTCAGGCGTTCCTTGTTTACACCGCAGGAACCAAAAGTTTTAGCAAGATTCCAGCAAGATTTTTAAATGTAAACATTTTATCTGGCCTAAAACAGCTTTTGGAGGGTTTTTTCAAAGCATAATATGATTCTTTCGATTAAATTTGGGCATTTTAGGCCAAATATCATTATGTTTGTTGCATAAGTACGGCTAGCTGTGAGCCTGCTGTACCGAACCGCTAAACCATCTGTAAAATAACATCTTAAAACATGTGCTTATGATTAGGATCCAGACGGGATCTCAATGGTATGTGAATCTACAAGCTAAAAGGCACTTATTCTGAAAATTTCACACTTGTATCACTAATTTGAACAATTCCGCTATTTTTTGCCGCTAATCTTCCGGACTATAAAGCTTAACATTATTGCCAACATGATTGAGCAATGTATACTGTTCAGTGCGTCAGGAGTATAGGACAAAGTGAAAAGTCTGAGCTCCTGATAAAATTCAAACGGTTCAAGGCACAGTATCGTGAGCTGTTGACAAACTCATAGGGATATAGGCGATTATACTCGGATGTTTATTGTTTTAAGTTACTTTCTGTTGTTATACGGTACTCAGATGTTGGTAAAAAATCACGCGGGAAGTCTCATTAGACCAAAGGACATTTAGCCGTCTAGACTGTACGTAGGTCTCACGAAGCTCGTTCACAAATGGTGCCGTGAACGCTTGCACTTAGCTCTTGATGACTGGGACCATTTCCAAATGTTGTTAACTGAGTAACTTAAGTCACAGGGCACGTTTCTTGCCTCTTTCTTATGGGCGTCCTTGACATGTATTGCTGCTTGCTTAGTTACCAGAACAAAAGTGTTTAAATGTATTGGCCTCTTTAACGTAACCTAGTAATTTTCGTTGACTGACTACAATTTGGTGTCGTAACCACCTGTCGCTAGCTTTTGGTGACTGGGCTCGGTTCCAAATGTTCTGGAATCGGTTTCTGATGGCACACTGGCAACCTTGTCATTTTTTCTGTTATGGTCTTCACCTCGGGTCGGTGCAGCTTGCTTTTTGAAACGGAAGAAACCCAACTTTCGCCGAAACTCGGGAATTCGTAAAGCATATATCACTGGATTGACAAACCAGTTGGCAACGTTCAGAGTGACAGTCACGTGGTAAATGCGGGAAGAAAACGACATCTCGTAAACAACCATTAAAAAGTTAATAATAATCACTGGTAGCCAAGACATCAAAGCAATGCAAGACACAAATAACAAAGTTTTTGTCAGGCGCTGGTTCTGTAATTCTCTGTTTGGTTGTTCTGAGGCGATTCTCCTGCGTCTAAATTTTCTCCAAATGCCAATATTACTTCCGCAAACAAGTGATAGTAGTGTCAAAAAACATGCCATAAAGATATTAAATGCGAGTTTCCTTGAAACAAGGGAAAATAGTATTGTACCCACGATAGACATCGAAAAAGAAATCATCCATTTGACAAAAATGGCAACATGATATACTCGCTTGGAGAGTGTTCGGTGTTTCAGTGGGTAATAAATGGCGTAAAATCTCTCACAGGATATCATGGCCGAAGACATTAACGAGCACTGTAGAAAAAGGACAAAAATAACGATGAAGGAAAAATCTAACACTGAGAACGAATGATTCGCTTCCCAAAGCTGGTAATAATAGCCGATGTACATAAAGTAGATCTTAAAAGGCATCAGAACACCTCCATACAGCAGATCAGCAAACGCCATGTTGACAATCAGAAGCAGACTCTTCTTACGAAGTTTCTTGTTAATTCCAGAAAGAATAATGGTGAGTGAATTCCCCATGACGATCAAGAGAGCTTCCAAGGCATATACGCTGGTCCACGCAATGCTTTCTGCTTTGGAAGGAAGATCAGTAAATGTGGAAAATGTTTTGTCCAAGTCAGTTGTTACTGATATGTTCTCCATGTCAATTTATGCTTGCAAAGGTAGAGAGTGGTAAATAAAGCAAGCTGCATCGCTTAATTCATTTTAGTGTACAGAAAATGATTGATATGGTTACAAGTTGATGTCAATACTGGGCCGTTTCCCATTAACGCCTACAAAAAACGTCATTGTTATCGAAATAGGTTCCATTTTCGCATGGTCACTTTGTTTCACTTGAACAAGGCTGTAAATGGGCTCTCATGAAAAGATTAAGTCAGTGGGAATTTGTTAGTTCATTCCCTAAACACGGCGACCTGCTCAGGTAATGTTTATCCTGCCTACATCAATATTAACTTTCTTTTGAAAACGGTCACGAAGCTGCCACCTGCAATATTTATTTTGTCTAAACTAAAATCTCCTTCTTCTGGGCTGTGTGCAATAAATCATCTACACACTCTAAGAAAAGACTAACAGGCCATGTCTTGGAGCTTTTTGCTTTTAAAAGAAATAAATAATTAAAGAAATTTAAAATATAATGTCTGTAACATTAGGCCAATCAAGTTTTCAGTGATAGACGCTGTAAATATACACATGAGTTACACCTTTATTGAAAGAAAAATAAGTCTTCAGTAACAAAAGAATATATGTCCATGAAATTTCCAAAAAAAAAAAAGATTGGGATCTGAAAGAATGTTTATTTCATAGTTAGCTGACATGCTCGGAGATTGCCTCCTTAATAAGAGAAAATCAACACTTGGTTTGATGTGGTGAGAACTACTCCCTTATTTAGCCTTAGAAGGGTGTATTAACATACTCTACTCTGAAATTATTTGGAAAACCACGAAAATTCATTCTGCTATGAACAGGTGAGAGATTTTTCAAGAGGCCTATCGTTTATCTGAGCCAAATATTTCGGGTACTGTTGCGGAGCACGAACCCATAAAGGACGTTTTAATGTAACATGATTAGGAGGTCTCTCTTTGTGTGGGATGTTTTCAAATAATTAAAATAATCGAAGTATGATTGAAATAAATACGAGTTGTGATAGGCGAAGAATAAAACCACACGAGCTTTAGATATAGTGCACGAATGGGTTGCGCTTTTATGCAAAGACCTATTACAAAGATATTGTTGATAAAATATTGAGCTCAGTACCGACTTACTGAAACGCCTTATGAGTCGTTATTTTCGATACGATTTCATTTAGAGAGGAAGTCATTTCGATTGCTTCATTGTTATCTCTTAGCTCACATTTAAATAATTAGGGTAGAAACGAATGGCACCGAAAACCGAAGAATTAAAGCTAACAGCGAATTTAATAAAATTGATCAGTGGAGCTTATCGACTACAAGTATCAAACAGTCCGTGTGAAATAAGACAGCGAAGATGAGATAAAAGTTTAAAGTGATTGAGAGAAGACAAGATAATGCGACAAACTTTAAAAAGTCACATTATTGTTCAGAGAGGGTGGCAATTAACTGGGAGAAGACACGAGAACTAATCAGTAAACGCACAAGTGAGTGAGAAAAGCCAAAAAATTGCTAAAGTCCCTTTACTAGGTATCGGCTTTTCAAAAGAAAGTAAGTATTTACAGAAAAGGTAAACGCAAAGTAACTGTCGTACATGCGTCCTGACTCGCTTATTGTGTAGTTTGAAATGAAACCCAATTTATGGAACCGTTTTCATTTTATGTCCCCTATGTGATCCCCTGCTGTATGTTGATACCATTAAGTTGCCGGGAGACTATCATGATTTCGGATACAGCTCGAAGCCAAATGACGAAAGACCCAATATATACCGCTGCAAAAGCCTTGAGGGATTGCGATGAGGATTTGTGCCCAAATCTTTGCGTACCTCTTGAACATTTGTTGCACAATTTAAGCCACCAGTTGCGAATGTGAAAAGAGTGCAAGTGCTCTAAGACGGCTCCACACTTACAACAGAGCCAGAATGGCTCACGGAAGGCTCTCTTGCGTTAATTATGCACATTCACTACGATAGAGAAAACAATCTGGGCGAAGTGGTAGATTTGTTTTCCCAGAAGGATTCAAGGAGGCCGGAGGTTGGCACACTACTCAAAAATTAAGCCCAAAATCAATTTCGACCTAGAATTTTTCCTAAGTAGTGATGTCTTTACGTTTGATCTTGACTGTGTGATTTGCTATGTAACGGCCTTCAAAACGTACAAAATGCAGCCTCAGATCCAAATCATAGCCATTCCGGATGTGTTAATGGCGGACAGCTCCAAGGTAGCTCTTGATAGAGGTGTACTTAATTGACCGTGCCAAGTAGGCAGCACATTGAACAAGAGTGCTTTCATCCACTGGCAAGAACTTACCAATAGAAGGTCGACAGAGAAGACAGAACGCTAGAAATCTATTTCCGCCGAGGTATAAGTCTGTTTGGTTGATGCTGCAATGGAAAGGCCCAGGTAATAGCTGATGTCAACATTCAGATCTCCAGGAGTATGGATGGTACTGGATGGGGGCGTGCTCGGCATGTGGTGCTTAAAACCGAAATCTCTCCACCTGAAAGCGAGAAATGGAGTTTGTAATCTCATTCTTTTTCCCTTCTTTGTGCATGATCTATTTCGCGAACTGCCTTACTTCGGTGTGAGTGACATTGTTTCATATCACGGCCAGTTTAATAACATCATAAACAATAATTTGCCCACTAAGAAGTATCTAGATAAACTTTCAAGTCTATATGATTTAGATCTGTTCTGTCTAAATATACAAAATGGCATAAAACCCAATTCTGATTTGTCTTATGAAAACATTAAGAGCCACTATTATTCGCCACATAGTTTCAATCTCTCAAAAAATAAGCTGCCTCGTAACGAAAGCAATTTCTCTTTGCTTCATATTAACGTAAGAAGCCTAAGACGAAACCTTGAAAACCTGCAGGTGCATTTGTTGGATGAACTGAATTACAGTTTTTCTGTAATTGGAGTTTCTGAAACTAAAATAAGTACAGTTGACTCTGTAAACTTTGACATGTCTATACCTGGCTATAAATTTGAATACGTTCGACACCTTTAGCTTCTGGAGGTGTTGGTATGTATGTCAAAGACAGCTTGAATTACACGATTATCGACAAAACTTCCAACGAGGCTTGTCAAGCTTTATGGATCGAATTTCATCTTTCTCGGCAGCCAAACATCATCTGTGGTGTGGTGTATAGACAACATAACTCCCCACAACAATTCTTGGACTATTTTGATGAAACACTGGAAAAGTTTAGCGCTTTGAATAAACCTATCTTTATCATGGGTGATTTCAAAATAAACCTCCTTGCTGTTGAAACATGTAATTATGTGCATAAATTTCTTCTCTCATAACAAAGCTATTCATTAATTCCAACAGTTGACAAACCAACTCGAGTATATAATAACTCCGCAACTCTAATTGATAACATTTTTGTTAACAAGCTTGATAGCAAAATTAATAGTGGGAACATCATATCTGACATTAGCGACCACTATTCACAATTCTGTATTTTTCATGGTGTCAAGGTGATACCTGTAAATAGCAAAATATCAAGCAGAGATTATTCTCAGTTCTCCGAACATGATTTCCTTGCTGAGCTCGCTGAAATAAAATGGGACACCGTTGTCACCACTGAACAAGGCAATATAAATCGTTTTTTCTCCACATTTTACACTAAGGTGAATAAAGTCGTAGATAAACACGCCCCCTTGAAAACCTTGTCACGAAGAAGAGCCAAGCAACTCTCAAAGCCCTGGATTACACGCAGGATAAGGAAATCAATAAGAGTGAAGAATTCGCTTTACCTGTCTGGTAATAAGGAATTGTATAGAATCTATAGGAATAAAATTCTGAATATTTCACGTCAGTCAAAAAAGATATACTTTCATAATTATTTCTCGGATAACTTACACAATATGAAACAAACTTGGGCCGGTATTAATGATTTAATTAACCGTGGAAAGATAAAGTCTAGACGCTTTTCCTCAGTTAGGTGCCCAATAAGAGGTAACTTAACATATGACCCCGTGGAAATCACTAATATTTTTAACAAGTATTTTTCTTCTGTGGGACACAGACTTGCGTTCAATTTACCACCATCTAATCGTCATTTTAGTGAATATCTAAGTCGGAATTACGAGAAGTCGTTCTTTTTTGATCCAGTTGCACCAACTGCGATTGAGAGGGAGATATTCTCTATCCCCCTCAATAAGGCTCATGGTTTGTATTCCTGTCCGGTTCGTATCCTTCGCTCTGCCCGATATCTAACCCATTGGCGAAACTAATGAACTTGTCAGTTACCTCAGGAGTGTATCCCTCTAAATTAAAGCATGCTAAAGTCATTCCAGTTTACAAAGACGATGATGAGACTGACCCGGCTAACTATAGACCAATTTCTTTATTATCTAACTTCAATCGTATCTTTGAGAAAATAATGTTTAACCGATTAAAAGCGTTTATTGATAAAAATGAAATTCTTTATAGATCGCAGTATGGTTTCCGAGATAAACATTCCACTCAACATGCAATACTTGATATCGTCAACTCCATACAAAGGAATATGGGCAATAAACTGTTTTCGTGTAGTATTTTCATGGACTTAAAGTCCCTCGAGGAAACCGTTGACAAAGAGCTGTTAAATGTATGTGAATGGCTGCATGTAAATAAGCTGACACTCAACATTAAAGAGTCAAACTTCGTTATTTTTCGACCTCCATAGCGATCGCTAAATTATGAGATTAAACTCAAAGTAATTGACTACAGCGCCAACATTTCGTCAGGTATAGAATGTAAGGAATATATTAAGTACTTAGGTGTCCTTATTGACAACCATTTGTCCTGGAAATATCACATAGACTATATTGCCGTGAAGATTAGTAAAATTGTTGGAGTCATAGCTCGTCTAAGACACTTCGTTCCTTTCCATACTTTGAAAAGAATATATCAGTCCCTCATGCTTCTCTACTTGACATATGGTTTGACTGCTTGGGGCCAAGCCGCAAAAGCCCATCTTAATAAATTATTGTTGCTTCAAAAACGTGCACTACGTATGATGTATTTTCTAAATCCAAGAACTCATGCTATTCCTTTTTTTATTTCTTCAAAAATATTACCCATTCATCTGCTTTACTTTGAAGCTATCTTACACTCTATGTATGATGTTTCAAATAACTCTGCTCCAAAAGCTATCTCTGGAAAATTTGTCAAGACCAGCTCGGTTCATTCATTCAACACGAGGGCTTCATCTTGTGCCAAATATCATATCAAATTTTCACGTCTAAATCAACAGCGGGACTCTTTTTTATGCTTTGGCGCGAAAGCGTGGAATTTTCTCCCATCGCAAATATGTAATCTACCAAAACTGGCGTTCAAGAAATCAATTAGCAAAGCTTTATTCGCAGCTTTAGAAGGCGAGGAGGATTATATTGAGGCACCTAATTTACTTTCCAAAATTAATTTATATTTTACATAACCTTTTGTAACCATTCATTGTTAATGTCTTCGCCTGTTTAGTTTGTTTAGTTTATTAAGCTACCTATTACTAATCAATTGTGTAACCATATTTATTTTCGGATGCTAATGATTGTATTTATTCATAGTTTATTCCTGTTATTGTTCATAGTCTGTTATTTGAAGCTTACAAATTGATTTTTTTTCCTGCACAACTCGCCTCGACTAGCTTACGCTATATGCGAGTTGTACATGTTCTTCTTTTAATTGTTAAATATTAATAAAGTTTATTGTTATTGATCTTCAGATAATAATTTTATTATAGATTGAGAAGTGTTAGATGCCGCACCAGATCCATTAACATTAGAATACGAGACCATTTAGTGTTGACAATGTGAACTACGGGCTCATTATCACAGTAAAAGATGACGCGTTTGTTGGCAGAAGCATCCCCCCACAAGTGGCAGGCAACAACGATGGCAAAGAGTTCTTGCCAAGCAATGCTTATGCCTGGCTAACCTACCTGTTGATGTCTTTACCAGCAACTCTCATTTCCGCCCAAAGATCCCTCCAAAGCCCAAGGTACGTCCGAGGCATCAGCGGGGAAGTAGAGTTCTGAAGAAACAGAGTCTACCCATGAAGTTGATAAGAAAAAGACAGCCCTATTTCAGTGAGAAATGAATTTTTTCCAAGTTAGAAGATCCTTGAAAAACCCTGAACTTAACTTAACTCTTTTCCATCCAACGTCACACATATGTGAAGACAAATACTGCTTCCCTTTTATGGTTTATTTCTTGTTTAAAATTTGTCAGAACGTCATAATAATTGTGTGAATAGGACCAACTGTGTTTTTGCAATCATTAAAACTAAAAATAACGACTACAATACCAGAATTCCGCTGCATATCACCGATCGTTTAACAGCAAAGCCCAAAATGCTTGTTTTTTGGCCAGAGAATAACACCAAAATTTACATATATTTGTGGCCAACTTTTTAATAAGAAAAACTGCCAAAATATCACAATTCTACATTTACAGCAAACCTCAAGCTCTCTCCTTAGTATCTGCTATGAAACGTTTCTCTCACATTTTCTGCCTGCCACGTTTCAGCCCGTTTCTGAGATCCAATCTTGTCTGTCTTAACTTGAATCATTCATTGCCGAAAATAATTCTGGGAACTTCAACCACGCCGCGAGCACAGAACTCTCCTTCAGTTCATTTCATAGTTTTTCGATAAGTGCTGAGCCAACCGGTGCTACCAGCAAAATGTTGCATCGATGAGTATTTTCAGCGGTCAAAACTAGCCCACATTGCCTCGGTAGGTCCCGGAATCCACTTGCAGAAAGACAAGAGAGACAGGTTCCATATCGAGCCATCATCAACCATCTCCATCAACATTAACCGCCTCTCACCTCTGGTTTCTTTCAAAGGCTTGCCTTTACCCACATTCTAGCTTAATGATGCCAGCATGGGGGCTTCTGCAGAGGAAAATGGCTCAGAAAAGCACTCTAAAACTGACAATTGCACCACAGTCAAGCGATTCCACTCACTCGACAAACAACAGCCACTCGGGTGCATCACGTGACTCTAAAGTCTGGGTCCCCAGTATCTCAAGACAGCAGATATTCTCATAATAACTCCATATATGAAGAAGTTAAGAGCCCCAGACCATTTATTGCCGAAAATCAGGTTAAATAAATAGCACCCACTTGGGTCGAAAAGGGTTAAGGGAAACAATGGATGTCACGTGACCAAGTATTTGACACCTTCAGGGAGCAGAAATAGTAACCCTTGACTGAATTATATGTTTGGGTTGGGATTACATATATAACGTCAGTTGCTTTGCCCTTTGGGTCAGTTCCTTGGCTTAGGGCTAGGTTTGGGTTCGGGATGATCTTTGGGCCTCCACAAGTCACGTGACATACATTCTCACCACACTGCAACACCCTCGGACAACTGGCCACAGGGCGTTGTCCTTGTTGAACCCAAAATATTTCGCACTAACGTAGTAATTTCAAAAACTTACCACCCCTCTACTTTCATTTTGCACGTTTAAAACTATATTAAGCTCGCCAAGGCCTCTGCCAACCAACCCCCCACTCTTAATCCTTATTCTTTACTTGGTTTTGCACAAAACTTTCTGGTGTTACTACTAGCTTGGATTCTTACCAGTTGAGATATTTTGCAACATCGAAATGCCAAAATATTAGCAAATGGTAATTTTGATTAATGTGGTGGTGGGGTTGGGAGAAATTACAAGTAGGCTTGACCATACGTTGCAAGAAGGGTTTGCCTGGAGGTACGACTTTGGATGCAAAATTTAACGTTCCTATAAGTGACTGCAACTTCTTAAGGGTACAGAATTTTCCTGCATTCAAGGGAAGCAAGAGATGTCTGGATCCGCTCGACTTTTTCGGGGTGTATACTGGCCTCCATCTTGTCTGAATCAAGGATAATACCCATGAACTCCAAGACTTTGCCTGGGCCTTGGGATTCGATAGTTGCAACTGGGATACCAAGATTTCTGAATGTGAGAAGCATAATGGACAAACTCACCTGAGAGGCCTGGTTGAGTCGGGGAGAGGGTGAGGCAGGTTCTACAATTAGGACGTTGTCACTGAATGTGGCAGACAAATGAGATATAGCACTTATTCAGAAGGATCCACTGGACAGCATCCGAAACATATTAGAAAGAAAGGGGCACTTCTTAACCCAAACGGAAGGACTTTGTCATAATAATATTTGCCAGCCCAAAACATGCCAAAGAGCTCATAGTTTCAGGGTTTTAGAGGAAAAAGTCGAAAGGACGACTGAATGTCGGTTTGGGCAAGAAAAGAGCGTCTTCCATGACGGTGAATTCCGCAGATAGCATTGTCAATGGTAACATGCTCTTCTGAGAATGAGTAATTGATGCTTGTAACTTGGGAAAGGAGGGGTGAAATATCGTTCGGAACTTAGTGGAGTGCTTCTTAGGTACCATCTCTATTGGGGATACTTGCAAATTGGGAAACGGTGGAGTGGAAAAGGGGCCAGCTACCCTCTCTAGGGCAACTTCCTTAGCCAAATTTCCGGTAGCAATTTCGTGCTGTGCTAAGGCTGTGGGTAAATTAGGTGAGAATCTAGCAATGCGGTTGTCATTATAGTCAATATCTGCCCCAGGTTTGAGATAACTGCACAATTTGGACACAAAGATGCAATCGGGGTGCTCCCTTAGTGCTTTACAAGTTCACTGACATTAATAGGTGTGGGGAGGGATGACATCTGTTCCTTACTTGTGTCTACGGGAGGAACTGGACTTAGGGTTCCCTTGGTCCTTGTCTTTGTCCCTAACACCCTCCTTTTCTCGGTGTTTGGTAAGGGAGAGGCATTCGCACCCAAGGTGGGCCCCGCCGCACATGACGCTGGTACATGGCGCAAACCTGTTGTAGTTAATGCAGGCGCCCCCATTTGACCCCCTCTTAATTGGCACTAATGCTTGAGGGTCCGCTAGTGAATGCCTCTCTCAATACTGCTGGGGGTACTGTAAAAATGGTAAGCCATAATTGACTGTCAAGTTTGGACCATACTAGTGATTTGTTTTTGCTTGCATTCTGCCTAAACTTGTAGTCATACATGACCCATCCCAGCCCCTTGTGTACCCGAGCGGCGTACCTAATGAGGCTTAATTATTGCAGTAATTCTTGTGACCGCAAGAGGAATTTCTCAGTAAAAACACTTAAATACAGTGTAAATGCGGTAGTCCACTGTCCAGTGTCCGGACGTGGATGCTTTCGTTTTCTTTGACATCTTGATAACAGAATTGTCAAGTGACAGCACGAGGTTGTCCTCTTCGTCATGCAACGACAATGGTTTGGGAAGAAGCTTGGGAAGGTCAAAGAACTCAGCAGAGTGGATCTTTTTGACGTAGTTTGCCGAAATCTCCTGAAAAGGTGCTCCCTGACGCCAGCGAAATCGGCCCATCGTTTGGTTGAGGAGTAACTTCAGCTTGTTAGTGCTGTTCTTGTGGGCCTAAAAAGGCTGTACTCCCCGGGATACTTTGGATCACGGCTTGGGGTGATGGAGTTGCAGATGAAGACGGTGCCTGTATATGTCACTGCGTAGTTCAAATAGCTGCTCGAGCGGCCTCTCTTGCGATATCTCTGGCCGCTGCTATAACGGAGTCTTGAACCCAGTCGCTTGATTTCGGTGATTTGTTCTTCTGTGAATGCGGATGCACACGCTGGTGTAAATGTCGGTCTGCCGTTTGATCGTTTGGTTGAGCACCCCGTGCAATCCCAGCGTTTTTTAGTCTGTTCTCTAGTGCCGTGCGAGGACCATGTGCAGGAAGACCATTGCGTCGACAAAGTTCTTGTAATTGTACAGTAGTCAGATGTCGAAAGATGGCGGTACCGAACGACATACTTGTTTGTTCATTTCCATCGCCGGTGCGGGTCCGACCAGTCTCTGTAGGCGGCATTATGCGGCGGCAGGTAAGGAACTTTACTCCTGAACCGATTAAGGTGCGTAGCTTGTGAAGAATTCCAGTATTTCAAGGTAAACTTGAGTAGAAATAACTTTTTTGTAGAGGCTACAGTGAACAAACTAAGCTGAAGCACATGGCAAGGATAAACCGGACGAATCACTATAGCAAGGCAAGTGGATAAAAGCAGCATACGATTGGGCAAATGTGACAGGAGATGTTGTTTCCATGTGATCAAAAAATGACCTTTGAGCTTGACAGCTAAACTTTGCCCAGATAGTGTCACACAGTGTGATATGTCTTGGTTGTCAGTCACATTAAGTTGAATCTATAAGGTTTATAAATCTGCTTTAAAGACCCATGTTCACCCAAGAGACCTTGCGCACGTTTGTTAATTATTGTTTTTGACCGTCTCTATTGTTCATTGTTCAGGCGATCTGATTGGTTTACCTGATTCTTCCTCTTACTTCCGGTTAGCGTGAATATCACAATGACCTATAATGACGAAATGAGAATCGATTTATTTTTCTATATTTCTGTGATTTATTTGATCTGTTTGTGCCTACAAAGGACACCAGTTCCTCCAAAAATGCTGCAATTATCTGTGGTTCATCAAGTAAAACTTTCAGTGACTGAGGAAGTAAGGGAAGTCGATCATTTCGCTTGCATTTATGACTAACTTAAAGCGATGCGGTAAAGGATTCCAAAAGTTAAATACGTCGCCTTGACTATTGCTAGTCTATTTATTTAATTTTTGTGCTCCATAAGGCTTACCTTGGCATTATAGAAATTGCTGCGAATAGAAATAAATGGCGTTCGACTCGATGGCAGCTCATTTATCCGATGCAAAACCGCGCTCTGGTCCGGTTCATTCGCAAATAAAATCGAACTGCACGATCAATTTATATTCGCCAAGGTCGGGCATCCGTTAAAATATGCCATATCGGTAAGACAGATACACGTTTGGAGGTATCAAATCCTCCTGTTGCTTTGGTTAAAAATACTAGCTTAGCAAAGTCTGAAAAGGTGGGCATCTTCCTTCGGGTTAACTGTACACCGCTGTCAACTTCGAGAGGTGAATTATTTGGCAGCATTATTATGTACAAAACAAATTCAAGGAGGCAGCAGCCTGATAATGTAAGACAATATTCCAACAAGCTTATGAAGAATTCTGTACAGGTTGACCACAAACTGAACGGATTTTTAACAAGAACCCGCCAACAAATAATTTCGCGTTACGCGAAGTTCAAAACCAACACCAGCGAACCACAAGCAGTCTTTTCCTTACCGCTAAAACTAGCGATACCCGGGGAAATAACCCTGATGAACATGGATTATTTTTGCGGATTATCCGTCTGTGCGAAATTCAGCGCGGTGCGCAAATAGTCTTGGATGAACATGGGTCTGTACGACATAGAACCATAATGTGGAAAGAAGCACACGACTGTTGGAACTTGTCAACCGGAAGCGAGGTAAACTGAAAATCACTATTATTTGGACCTTCCGGTTGGTCATTGAACCGAAATTAAAGTCGTTCAAGGCTTCGAAACAAACTTCAGCTGGGAACGTATGGAATGGTATTGACTGATGCATTACCGCGGTGAGGGTAAAAGGCGTAATGATGTTTCGGAATGGCTTCAACTGAAAGCGCGCCCTTTTTGTAGTTCATAATTATACAGTTAATCATTGGAACTCGCGATTATTGAGGCCTACCAAGGGGTGATCTGGTGTCGCTTTGTCGCTCGTTTACGACTCTGTCTCTAGCTTGTTTTGTTAGGGGCAAATGTCACTGTCACAAACTATCGCCACTTTTTCTGCCAAATTCTGTCGGTTGTCAGTGTTTTTGGAGACCATTGTGGTTTGTTCTGAAAGCCATGTCGCTTGTCGCTTCTAGCCCTTGGAATGCCTCATTATTGATCGCGTCTGTCAGCTTAACACAGTGAATAATCGCAAGCTTGTTGCCGAACAAAATATTGTTACAACAAAATATTGAAAACAAATTGGATAACCTAGAAATATTCAGAGTTGATCACTGCTCACCACGGGGTTTGCTCTTGCTCAAAAATATTATTTAATTCATTAAAACTGCCTAATGAATATTATAATTTGACCTACACCGTAAAATTGACAAGATCGCAAAATTGAAATTGAAAGCTCCGTCGATTATCTCGCAGCCAAACGATTCTTTCGTAAATACCTTCACAAATGCGCTACAAAAATATCATTCGCAAACTGACTAATCCTATAAAAGCAAAGCTCAAGGGAAATTTAATCACCTCAAGAGTTCATAAGTGTAATGTTTATACCAAAGTTCGCCTGGTGGAGAGTAGTGCTTAACTTTGAAATGTTTCTCCTCATTACGGCCGGTCAAATCAAATTTGTTTTCAACATTTTGTTCTGACCGAGATCGGCAACTAGCTTGCGATTATTCACTTTCGTGTTAGGCTGTAGAATAATGAACTCCTTTTAGCTGAATTAATTTCTTCGGGTCATTCTGCATAGATTACATTCCGCATAATTATGCCATTCCACAAGTCATGCCACATGCTTTTCCCTCTTTTACCCTCACGGGTACCTTAAGGATTTATTTTAAAGTTTATAGGTTTATGGGTTTATATTTTCTGTTCAGTTATGAGAGGAAATGTCACGCTTTAAATGCCTGATGAATCGACGCTAGTGGCAATGCAGCAAATTAGTCCACAGCGCAATTTACTTGCCGCGGTCGAAACTGTATGCAGTTTTAAGACATTCACTTTCAAATTATTGTGTGATTATTTGTTTGGACTTTCTAAGGCTCTTTTAACAAAAATTTTTCCAGTTAGTGGATTGAATAATATTACAGTCGTCGCGACTCGAAAGCGATGCATAAATTGTCGAATAAGTAAACAAGTAAGGTCAGTGGACGATAATTTGAACTTATAGTACCAGAAAAATAGAAGAGGTTGGCTTAATTTTTGTTCTCAGAACGTGCGATTTGGCCAAATTAATGCGAAAATTCGGCATTGCGAAACCGTCCAACCAAAAAAGCATGGCTTGAAATGTAAAGCTTGCCGGTTTCGCATTTTGTTTTTCTTTGCGCTGTCAGCGAAGCCAGTTTTTTTTAAAAATCGCGCACTTTATGTCTTCCTCTTCATGACAAGAAACTATGTTTTTAACTGTCTATTCCAAGAAAAATAAGTTTTATTTTAGTCGTCAGTAGAAAGGAAATAATACAAGAAATTCTTCGTAGCTTTATAAGTGAGCTGATTTTTATTAGTGGGGATGTTTTCCGGTGAACCATCAGTCAATGTGGAATTATCATAGCAAATAATCTCACGTCATAACGTCAATTCTTTTTTTCGTGTTCGGTTAAACGCAGCCAATTTGTAGCGTGTTGTGAAGAGCGGATTTTTATCTAAATGAACTTAACTTTGGCGGAGAAACGGGAATATGTTTCGCTTGTGTTTCGTTCTCAGTTTGATTCATGTCTTGGGATCTTTGGCAAGCTCTCAAAACAAATCTAAGAACAAGGTGAGTTTAGTTTACCTTTTCGTCGAACAGAAATGCATCAATTTACTGGCACTCATTTTTATTCAAAGCAACATGGAATCGAAAGTATCTTTTTGACTATGTGGTTTTAGACTTAGCTTATCAGAATTATAAAATCCATTTGCGTTTTAACGTTTGCTGGACCCTCTGAGAGGAAAGCATTGATTTTCGGAACTGAATATTTTACATGAAAAAGAAAAGAAAGCTGAGGATGACAGCGCCGTAAGCAAAGAACCTCCTGTTGAAAGTTTAAACATCAGCTATTGCATTTAGCACTAGACGTGAATTTTTTATGAAGTCAGTTTGAAGATTAGCGCTACTCTACAGCCAGTATTTATCAGTAGAAATTGATTAAAAGAACTGAATCAAGACTAAAATCGACCACATTCGACTTCTTCATCAAAGAATTAACCAACACGAGCCTGGTAGTCGGAAAGAATTTCATCGGATCTGTTGGAAGGTCGCGTAATAGCAATGTAAACAGTCTTTAGATAGCCCATTTCGCTAGTTGACTTTTGATCGGCTGTTCCATGGGACCACTTTTAAAAAGCAAGTTGTATGATCCAAATTCATTTCAATTTGTTCGAAATTCTCAGTTTTCAACATAACATGCTCACTGTTTGCATTTCTCTTTTATTTGTGGCCAGGCGTTGTGGCGTTCCTGCAGGCTTTTATTGAATCTCCAACTTTGACTTGAAAATGATGTTTAAACCAAACTTGATTATTTCCAACAGTGGTTGCCAATGGTCTCTCATTTGTTTGCTTTTCTACTTAAAAAGATTAACTGAACAGAAAGAAACTTGGAGCATTTATTTCACACATTCTTTTTATAAACGCTGTACGCGTGGTTTAATCAAGTGGAAAAAATGCACAATAAAAATAGAGCAGCTTTTGTATTCAGTTCCAATGTTTACACTCTTCTTTACAACTTGTCTAGAATAACTTTCAGTGGCCTGTTATCTCGTTTAGCTTCATCGCTTTTGCGTCTGTTGGACGGTCGCCGCTGAATTGAATTGTATTTGAACAATTCTTGAAAGAGTTCTGCGGCCATCGACATCTCTTTCTACAAAGGCTACGCTGGCAAAAGACCTAAATGAATAGATCTCTAATGCTTAGTGAAAAGCAGGTCTCCACTGATCAATCATATAGCCAGGATAAAATCTCTAACAATATCACCTAATTGTAGGATCTATTATTTTATAGTATGCAAATAAAGAATTCAAAATCAAACAAGGAAGTTACATATAATAATCGACTGAATGAAAGGGTCTCGGATTTTGTAACAAAAGTCTTCGATGGAAAACAAAATGAAAGCTGATTTACCAAAACAACTCAAAATTTGAATAAAAATTGAAGCCGAAGAATCTCTCAGCTCTGGCGTTGAGAAGTTTGTCTTCCAGTTACGCCAATAATGAAAGACATTAATAAAGACATTAATAAAAGAGTTCTTCCAATAATTATATTCTGGAATGGCACCGAAGCACGTTTTCTCTGCCGCGTTAGATGACCGTGTGACACTAGAAGAACATCTAGTCCTGAGTTTCCTCCGCAGTTGTTTATATTTCGTCACGGTTCTTTTACTTTCAACGGAAAATTTCTTCTCACATGAAAACACAGTACACAGCAGCAATCATAAATGTTTCATAATTCATTATTAGCTGAGCGGAAGATGGTGTCGCCTATTCCATCTGCCTGTGAATGATCATTAATGGTCTCAGGAGCGAAACTGTGAAAACAGGGTTTTTTTGTCTTCACAAACTGACAATCGGACGGAAGGGAAGGCGTCTGCCTTCCTGAGGGAACACTCGCTGGCTGCGGAAGTGAATAACAACAGGTTGTATTTAAGGATTATTGAACTTGAAACTAAGCTCTAAATATTTCCTACGTTGGCTTATATATTTTTATCAGCGAAAGCAAAATAAAACAAATAACAGTAAATCCTCTCATCACAAAACAGAAGTACCTCCGCAGTTAATTAATAATGATGGCCATTTGCAGCTAAGCAAGAGTTTAGTTAACGATATTCGGGTTTAACATCATTATCTATTAATGTACCAGTCATTGAGGGGATATTCATCAGAAAAGGGAAATGATAAGCGAGGACAGAAACGAAGTTCAGTTAAGCAAATTACTCAGGCACTACATGTACAATCTTTGAAAGAAAAATAAATGACGAAAGATCAGTGAAATGCTGAAAACTTTTCTCGATGATTTTCGATTCACGGTATCCTAGCTAAATTAAATTATGGCTCGAAGAAGTGGCACAAAACGATCATTCTCAAAGAAGGGCATTTTCTACTTTTAAAGAACATGTAGTGGTAAATAAAAAAAACCCAAGAAAACAAAAAACACAAACAAAACAAAAGAGGAAAATTTACACAGATAGAAAACAGGAATCTAAAGATGGGACTAATGATTAGTTTCACAGAACGGAATAGACGCGATTCTCTAAAAGCGTTTCGTACACAGATGAGAACTCTAGTGATGCTGCTAGCAACAAACAAAGAGAAACCAGCAAGAAAGAAGCTGACTAACAGCTATGTACATGTCACTGGTGTTTCTTAGGTTCAAAAAGGTTAGACATTGATCTCCTTTAAACTTTTTCAGAACTAGGCGTGGGTGATATATGTTCATGAGTGCTACAAAGGCTTGTAGAAATAGATATTTGCTGTTAACCCATGTCTACGTACTACGAGGAATTTAAATCAGTATGCCTCTGTGTCAAGGTTACCACACTTGGATTTTACTGTAACAGTTATGCCAAAGCAGTTACATGATCTACGCATTTTACAGAGTGCGAAGTTTGAATTTTGTTCTCAGCAAACGATATTCATTGCGATGAAACCAGTGCATATGACTTAAAGGTAACTTTGTTTTAGGCCCCCGATACAGGAGATGAAAGAAACATCTGTGGGCACCAAGGTAGCTGTTGCAAAGATGGTAAGTTGCCGTCAGAACTGTATTAAGAATCTCGTCTTTGTTTTCAAAGGAACATCTTTAACTGGTAAACGTTCAACAAACATTTGTTTTCTTGGCGGAAAAATATGAAAAACATTAACTATGCATTTACAGTTACTGATCTTAATAATCTTTGTAACATAACTTCTTCTAATCGTATCCCTATTTTCCTCTCACAGGCCGAGACACTTAATGATCGATACACTTAAGTTTATATCAAAACACTTTCAAATTATATGTAATTCATATCTTTTGGAGTTCAATGTTATTTTTATAATTGAAAAAACTTGTGTATAACTTGTGAAAATTTGACTTGTGAAATTTTATTTTTAGCAGAAAAATTTCAAGCGATCTTCGTTCTTCTCATACTCATTATCTTTCTTTGTTACATCGAACTGGCCTATCTGAAAATTTAACTAGAAATCAACAATTTTCTATTCAAAGACAGAAATTCTAAGTAGAATAAGTATTTAAACGAAAAGAACTTAAAAATTTCGATGACAGTGTACTTACTGAAAAGAAAGGTAAAAATTGCATCTTACTGAGTGCTTACATGATGCAGACAACAGTGAAATACTACCGTGGAATCTGAAGAGAAGTTTGGTTTATTTGGCATGAAAAGAACACTTATAATAACGAGAAAAAGACATCAATTTTTCAAACATATGTTAGTAATAAATCCCTAATTTAGGCTAGACAGTTGTGCGGCTATTTTTACCTTTATGCTTTTTTATCATCTCTCACAGGAAGTAATGGGCGCGATGGAAAGAATGGTAATTTAGCTTCTGTTACAGTAAAATTTTTTAGGTCCAATTATTTCTTACAGGGATCGCCCTAATCTGCATTTGCCATTTCCACATCTCCGTAATGTAATTTGTTTTCCTCCCCGTCCCCCCCCCCCCAAAATATCATAAGCATTGTATTCAATTTTTCTGATCTTGGGACATACAATCGTCTCGAACGTAACTGAAAGCAATATGATTATGCAAAATCTTGGGTGGGGGGCAAACAAAGTGTATTATGGGAGATGAGGAAGTGGAAAATGTACAGACTAAAGTTAAATGAAGTGTCTGCACGAAGCAGACAAATTGAAAAACTATAGGGTCCCTGGTAGCTGAAGAAACGTTAATTTGACTTGTTAGGGAAAGAAAAAAGAGAAAGGATTAATGAGAAAAAGGAATCTATTTTCAGATATGTATTAATTTTATATTATCTGCAACAGCTGAATTGACATCCTGTAAGGGAGACAAGACAGCTATAACATCCTCTTTAGTTATCTTTTTATATCATCTCTCACAGGAAGTAATGGACACGATGGACAGAATGATAATTAAGCTACTTTCTCAGTACTGTATTATGTTACGTATTTTGTTAAGGAATCCTTCACCAGAATATCTCTTATTAAAGTGGTTCGATATAGAACCTTGGCAAAATTATTCCTGGTTGACTCTCTATGATCAGAAACAGAAGAACATACAGACGACTTACCAACAATAGAGGCACAATGAACTAAAACTTTTTTCCTTTTTCTCTTTGTAAAACTTTATTTATTAAAACAGTTATATTAAATTTATAGAAAATTCAGATGCTATAATGCAGTACATAGAAGTGTTGTTTTGTTTATTTGCTAGTTTTTTTTTTATTCCCTTTTTCTTTCCCTGTTAACTAATCTGTATTTTAAAATTGTTTGGAATTTTAATCAAGGTAAAGATGGCCGTGACGGACGCGATGGGAGACCTGGTCCAAAGGTTGGCCAACTTGATGAATTATCTGTCGTCTGAGATAAAATTCCTATTTATAGATAAGACTTTCCCTAAAACAGATAACAGATAACAGAGGATAACAGTTGTTGTATTTGTATATGTAATGGGACTACATGCTGTCCAATTCAGTTGGAAATGATTGGATGAAAAAAACTTTTCTCAAAATTGAACGGCAGTCGTTCAGCTACGTGACTGTTGTGTATTGAATACACTGTTTATGCAAAACTAACAAACATGTTTACCACCCATACCAGCAGACAAAAGAAAACGTCTATACATATTGTTGTGTAAATAATACAGAACTAAATTCAATCCCACTGTGTACCAGCATAACAAAACACGTTTCTACGCATTGTTGTAAAACCAAAACCGAAAATCAAGAAAAACATGTTTACAGTCGAAACCTCACCTCCAACAATCTACCATTAAAAGTATTTTTAAAATAAAACACGACCAAGTATAAACTAAGTTTTTCGTTATTTAATGGCCTATTTCTTTTAGAAAACCTCACCAGCTGACAAATAAGCATGTTATTTACCTGTCCCTTGGGGGTATGTGATATATTCACCTGGCACCGCCCCTCGGGCTACGCCCTCGGGGCGGTACCAGATGAATATAACACATACCCCCTCGTTCTAGGTAAATAACCCTCACATAAGCTAACCACACTCTTACTAGTTTCGTAGGCCTGTCATTTTAGTTTTGGCTTAAACGGTCTAAAAGGGAAAAGGAAAAACATGCAGGCTATGGACACTGGCAAGCCTATCGTAAAAATATTGAGGACCTAAGTTGGCGCATTTGAACCCACAACTCCTCACATATGATTCAGTTGTTCTTTTTCCTTCAAGGGGGAGAAAGGAGAACGGGGATCACCAGGACCAAAAGGCATGCCGGGAGCCTGCAACTCTCAGGTGTTTACCATTTTTTAGTCCCAACAATTGGATTCGAGTGACTGGATGATGTTATCTAATGCAAATACAATAATAGTTAATATGTGTGATATTAAAATCAGTCAAATGAAGAATGATCCTCGCAGTTGTGAACGCAATTTATACAATTGCGAAAAGAAGCCTGAAGAAAAAAAAAAAGAAATCAGGACTTCAATGGGGTTTGAAACCGTGACCTCGCGATTACCGGTGCGATGCTCTAACCTACTAAACTATGAAGCCACTGACGTTGGAAGCAGGTCAATTGTGGGTTCATATGTTCCCGTGTTCATAGCTCAGTTGGTTAGAGCATCGCACCGGTAACCGCGATTTCACGGGTTCAAATCCCATAGAAGTCCCGATTTTTTTTCAGGCTTCTTTTCGCAATTGTATAAATTGCGTTCACAACTGCGAGGATCATTCTTCATTTGATTTCATTTCCGCAGTTCATATATGATTCATTTCATATATCATTCACATTAAAATCAGTGCTCACTCGGTTTGAAACGCTTATCGCTTGAATGACACTTCAAAGCTAGGTCATGAGAACGCTATAGTATAATTTTCTCATGCAATCTATTTTCCAGAGATAAATTGCAATGATTATCAAACCGTACAATAGGAGGAATTTTGAACGCAAATGCGGTTCATAACGGTCGGATCTATGCTAAGATGCTATTGCCATCGCCTCGAAAAAAAATATTCCATCATTATCATTATCTTCGTCGTCGCCATCATTATGATCGGAAGCTTTACAGAGATAGAATTTGGTTCACTGGCATCTCGCTTCATTTCCGCTTTGATTATTCAACATTTAATATGGTTGTACTGTTTACTTTTCAGTCATCTACTGGTTCCTCAGGTGAGCTGCTATGTTTTTTTTCACGCAATGTGTCATTTTACTATAATTACCATGATAATAAGATATAGATGATAATAAGATATAGAAAAAGTCTAATTTTCTGGTCCACGTATTTGGGATAATTGTGATTAACATTTGTGCTTTTTTGTCAATTACACATATAACCGGTAACCTTGATACATCTGTATATTCGATTTCATTCATTTCGGGAGTAAGTTGTTCCCACTCTGGGTCGAATCGTCAGTCTAAGCATGATTACAGCTAATCCGGATTAACTACAATAGGAACCAACAGGATTGAGGTGATTGAATTTAGAATAACTCAGCACTTGATGGTTCAGGGATTTACTTGATTATCATTATTATCATTTGTGGTAATAGTTTACCAATCGTGCGACGTTTGCTGACCATTGATCTTAGTTTTGGGTTAGCTTTAGGTTTATCTTAAGGTTAAACTGTTTATTCGTTTCTTTTTATCCTCTTGAAATTTAGCATGTTCCGTAGGCTTTCATTTTGTTGAAAAAGTTCAAGATTTGCCTTCCAGGGGAGCAGTATCCGTCAAACATCACACTATAGCAGGAAACATCTACATTGCGATCTCAAATCACCATGGAGACGTAAACAAACGCCTGACAGGTTCAACAATTTATAAACTGAACAAACTTACTGACAGATTCGTCTTGTACCAGGCTCTATCCACAAAAGGCCCCAGTGGTCTTGAGTTTTTTTCAGTGGCTGACCAACATTTCCTCGCTGTAACTAATCATTACTATGGGACATATCAACTCGACTCTGTTGTATATCAATGGAATGGGAAACGGTTTGTGGTCTTTCAAAAAAGTCGTACCAATGGTGCTACAAAATTCTGTTTCATTGACATTGAAGGCGAAAAATACTTGGCCGTGGCGAACTACCACGATGGAAGGACCCAGTCCATAAAATCTGTTATTTACCAATGGAAGAGCAACCAGTTTAACAAATTTCAGGAAATCGGAACCGAGGGTGCCTTTGGGAGCGTGGCTGTTAAAATAAAAAACGACGCTTTTATCGCCTTTGCAAACTATTACAACTCCCAACAGAAGTGTTCTGTTCAGTCGCTTTGTTAAGTTTCAGTCTCTTCAGACTTACGGAGCCCACGATGTGAAGTCCTTTAACGTCAATCGTCACACATTCCTCGCCTTTGCTAATTTCTACTCAGGAAGCAGCCATAACACCAACTCCTTCATTTACAAATGGGACGGCAGCAAGTTCGTTTTGTTCCAGTCCATCCCTACACGAGGTGGTATGACCTTCCATCCCTTTGTAATCAGCGGAGAAACGTATCTGGGTGTGGCCAATCACTATGATTCCAGGCAGAAATACAACACACAGTCAGTTGTGTACCAGGCCTCTGGAGCGCGGTTCATCAAATAGCAGGAGATTCCAACATATGGAGCACATGGTATGACGTCATTTGTGTACAAAGGTCGTACCTACATGGTAGTGGCAAACTATTACAACGGTCATAGCAGGAAGTATAACATAAACAGCGCCGTGTACCAATGGGAATAATGTTGTAGTCCGTTATTAAAACAAGAGCACAAGGCGGAGAATAATTGGATTACAGATTAAGGGGGTAAACAACGCCGCAATTTTCAAACGTTGCTACTTTTTTAAATGATAAATTAAGTCGTTTCGTTTTAGTAACAAGACGTTAAATTGAGTTCGGCCATTAAAGTGCCTATGAAGCGAAATTTTTTTCTCGCTAATTTTAAAGTTTAATCCATAAAACTCAACATTCCAAAATTTGAGGTGCTCTTGATTAAAATCGGCGATTATACAAGCGTTTGAAATTGGGCTATTTTGCCCTCAAAAATGGCATTTGAATCACGCGGCCAAAAAGACACGTGACAATAGCTGTGACGTAATTTTGACGTAATTTTGGGACAAGGGTTGTGTTTTCACTAGGACAATTTTAGCCAGATAAAGTCAGGTAAGTCCGGAAATACAGTGAAAACACTTCGTCTAGTTTTTAGCGAGTTAACAATGCCAACTGTTTTCACAAGGAAAAACAACGGGTTTTCTCGCCTTTACGACAGGAAACTCACGCAGAGTTATACTACCTGGCAAGATGGTTTAACTTGTCCCGACAAATACCGCAGCCAATCGCATCGCGTGTAGTGACAGATGCCTGCCAAACAATCTGGCAAAATTATTGTCCAGACGCTCGCCTCGGGTTGTTCTTGCGAAACAAAAACCTTGTATGCTTGTAAACACGACTGACGAATTGCAAAACACTTCCCAATTCTTTCGCCGTTTTACAATAATTTCTCTGGACCCGTTGGATGCTCAGATCCCTCGTCCAGGGCCTTACCTGTTTCAACGCGTCGGCATACAGAATCAATTCCCGCATTACGGGCAACCAGCAGTTCTTCGGCCTCTGTCTTGGGAAATTTGATAAAATCGTTCGCTCTTCGCAACAAGGCAGTATAGAATTCGTCCTTTACATTCATAGCAGTGCATCGACCGATTCCAAAGGTTAGCCCGACGGTTCTATATGAATTCCCAGTAGCTAATCTCCAAAGAGCAACGACAACCCGCTTCTCTACGGAGATAGCTTGGCGAAGAATTGTGTTCTGTCGTACCAGCTCAGGGCCAACGAGTCCACAGATGTGTTCAAAAGTATCTCTGCTCACTCTGAAGTGCTCGCTTCACAGATGATCTTGGTAACGATTTACAACGAGCTGTTCGAACTAAAACTGCGGCCTTGGATAGACCCACATGGTCTTGCGCTTACGGCAATGTATGTTTTGGCGTTCAATTGCCAGGATTACACTAACATTCTGTCGCATCCTCCGCATCTGCCGAGACATTAATCGCATCCTCTGAACGAAACTACTTCTCTTTCGCAAAAATATAGCGAGAATCAGTACTAGTGAACTCATTAAAAGCGCTTCCTCTCCCGCCATTTTTGAAAGTTGCGCGGATTTGTAATTTGAATCTTCCGAGTTATTAGTGGCTTAAAATTTCCCAGTAAAAACAGATGTCATGTTTAACCAGCTAATGTCGGTCTGTAAACAAACACCTAGGAAGAATGTTCAGCTAGTTAATCGGCCTAGTGAAAACACAGCCAAGTATTCCAACTATTTCACTATAATTGATAAGCGCAAACACATTTTTGTACCCAAAATGACGTCACATCATAGAGTTTCGCGAATAAACAGGACCCAGACCCCTGACCATTTTTACAGGCAAAATAGCCCAACTTCAAACGCACGTAAAATCAACAATTTTAATCACAAGCACCTCAAATTTTGAGATTCTTGCGTTTTTAGGGGTAAACTTTAAAATTAGCAAGAAAGAAATTTCGCTTCATAGGCACTTTAAACATGTGCTTTTTATTGTTTTAAAAAAAAGAGTCTGAGATTGCTATGTAAACTTATGTTACAAACCGCTCGCTGTCTACTTTTTGTTTTAATCAGTGTAAACTGACCGCAGATTTTGTTAACAATAAACTTTTGCTTGCAAAATAATTGACTGAATTCACTCTCAGAGGGTTTGGTAGTTTGTTTGTTTCGAGATGATGTCATCAATGACCACGGTTTTCTCGCATTTGCCGTTTGCCGTTTGCCGTTTGCTTTTCCCTTGGTAGGAGTAGTTTCACTTTAACCACAAACTCAAGAACTATTTTGCGTGGTTTGCATATACTTGGCAGTTCTTTTGAGAAATCTTAAACGGGATTTTTACACGTGGCATTTGCTGGAAACGTGATCCCAAATCTCTGAAATAAGAAAGGTACCAAACTTGGTCCCAATAATCATCATTCATACTTCATTATCGGGAAAATACAATGAGCTCGGAAGTATTCTAAAGAAATAAAAACTTGGTTTTCTCGATCGACGTTTTAAAATATAACCATTCAACGATATACCAGAAGATACATGTGAAACGGCGTACCCAACTACACATTCTTTGTGACAACTTATCATGTTTTGCCAACACTGCATCAGCTTCGTAAGTATTTGATTGAAAATATCGGAGATTTTGGTTTCGTAATCAGAAATCAATAGATTTTAAAGTAATTTCGAGGCACGTCGAGTCCAACTTAAACCCCCGGGTAAGAGATCAAACATTTTTGTCCAACGTCGCCTTGGAAGGGAATGTTTGCATTGAAATGTTTTTCCGTTGTTGAACAGTTCAAAAGGTCTCATCCATCATTTTGCGTTACGAACAAATGTTTGATCGCTTAGCCACCCTCACCAATAAAGTCTATACAACCAGTAAAAAATAACAATGAATATGAATGATCATCGCAGTTATGAACACTAGTTAAGCAATAGTGAAAATATAGCCTGAAAAAATTTCAGGCTTGTACGGGATTCGAATCCACGACCTCTGCGACGATTCCGGTACAGTGTTCTACCAACTGAGCTAACAAGCCAACTGGGAGCTGGCCGTTTTGTTGGTTCGTAATATACCCGTGAATGATGAATATGTGAGAATGAATACATGAAAATCATATATTTGAACTGCCGATTCAAGAATTAATATGTGACTGATCATCGCAGTTATGAACGCTACTTACGCAGTAGAGGTCGTGGGTTCGATTCCCGTACAGGTCTGAATTTTTTTAGGCTTTATTTTCACTACTGTTTAAGAAGGGTTCATAACTGCGATGATCATTCACACATTCATTCTTTATTCCGCAGTCCAAATATATGATTTTCATATATCCATCAACCCTGTTGCAGCTGAAACTTATTTGTGATTAGGTTACTGAGAGCCTTAACAAGTGTATTAACAGCCTAGGACACAGATAACTACACTCCAAATGACATGAACTGTGTCGTCTCTTTTAAGGCAAGATCTACCCAATGAAATAAACTGTTGATGGAAGTCTTAGCAGATAAGATATGAAAAGTAACTTTAGTCGCCCTTTTCTTAAAAATAATAATAAAAAACCTTAATGAAAACACAGATTTTTCATTGAGGGTGACTCCCTATTTCGTATGGGTAAATTCGGTGACAGACGAAATTTCATGAAACCTTAGGAGTACGCGGCAAGACCAATCAGCGCTAGGATCTTCGACGCCCGTTTACGATTTTCCTCCGGATAAATTTTGATTTTAGTACAGCTGATGTTTGTTTTCAATCATTTTTAAAGTCAAGTTTATAACAACGAGGTGCTCCCAAATTGTTTTCAATAGATTGTATAGAAATGCTTTTCCATACAATAATAACTTAAACAAATAGAATTGTGTTCTATACTCCGATTACAGATACGCCTTCCTCAGTCCCGAAGGGGACTGAGAAATACTTTATAGATTAAATAAAGGTTTGGGATTTTTTTTCTGTACTTTGCATATGAATAACACCACTGTACGTATTCTCAGTTATCCAGCAACAGTTCCTTTGTTTGGCGTTTAAAAACCGAGAAGCTGAAAAATTCCATAGGTGTTCGTTGAGTATCGTATTACACTAAAAACTTCTACTAAGATAATGAAGTTGCCTCAATGCGAAAAGTCCACCTGACTTGCCATTTGAATATAGAGAAAAAACATTTGTCTGTGGTCTTAGTTTTTCGTCTGCAATTGGTATCTATAACAACTAAAGTAATAGGTCTGGATTTGTAAGTGTAAATAGTATACGTAGTATATATTTAAAAACGAAAATTTGATTTATCAACGGAGTTGATAATGTATTTTGACCACCTTACAGGGATTCGAATAGCTGACGTTTCGAGCGTTAGCCCTTCGTCGGATTCGCTCGGACAAAGGGCTAACGCTCGAAAAGTCAGCTAATCGAATCACTGTACGGTGGTCAATTTACATTATCAACTCCGTTGATAAACCAATTTTTCGTGTTTCACTCCCCCACCGACGCAGCACCACAGTTTCTTTAGAAACTAATCCCCTTTATTCATTTGTAGTATATATTTGCTGCGCACCGGTCGAAAGGTCGACATAGGAAAACTTTGGATTGTGCCGGAGGACTTATGGCCAAACTGATGGGTAAATATATCCTTCGCCATCAGGGGCCAAAAATGTGTCTGTAGGAAGTGTTATTGTACCACTTTCTTGCTCCCAGTGAGTGCGCCGAGGCTCACTTGTAACAACGCCCAGCGTTGTCGGACAATCAATCCCATCTCAGAGAGGGTTACCACCAGGATGGGACACGAGTATCCTAAGCTGGCATGAAAGAAACTAACGGTCTAAACCTCTTTGTCTTGCCGTTAATCGAGGGAAGAGGGGCTGGAAAATATTGTTCCGCTAAGACTTTTGGATAAAGGCAGTTTTCATGAAACCAAACGCTGGGTTGCATTAAATGAAATCTAATTTTGCGAAGAAGGGGGATTAAGAAAGGCAAGCATGTAGATTAAACCAATCTCTGAAGTCAAAATGCCATAGGCTTGTAATCGATGTTGGGATTGAAGACAGTGATCGAAATGTGAAAAAATTCAAACCATTATTCGCCTGCTTGAGGAATTGATTTTTAAACCAACTTCTTATATCTACTAGACGACATGTTAGATTCCCTGCGTATACTGAGATAGTAGTATAGTGTTTGGGGGTACCAGATCAAAAATGGGGTGTTTTAGCAAAATGATCTCGTATTCTGGAATATATAGTTATTTAATTTGATGGAATATATAGTTATTTAATTTGATGGAATATATAGTTATTTAATTTGATGGAATATATAGTTATTTAATTTGATGGAATATATAGTTATTTAATTTGATGGAATCTATAGTTGCTCAATCTGATGGAACCAAGGTCAGCACACTTCATAAAATGCGTGACATTCTCGGAAAAATCACCAAGCGTGACATTCTCGGAAAACAGGGAATGAGTCATCGCCTATCATGTGTTAGCTGCATAAAGAAATAATATCTCATATAATATAGATGAGTTGTAATTTAGTAATCCACAATGAATTGAAGAATATGGGGGAGTTGACATGTCCTTTTTGTGATCAGCTATTGGTCAAAGTTGTTAAAAGTGTGAAAGCACCTTGCTGTGATAAACAGAAAATGTTTAATGATGATGGTGAAAATGTTTGTCTAAATTGTGGTTCAGTCCACGGCTATGACTATTGTAAGGAGTACGTTGACTTTCATAATAATATGTATAAAATACGGCGAAAATCTGTATATCACCGGAAGTACCATATTGAAAATGTGATAAATGGTATATGTTGCAAGAATAGATTTCAAATTTCAGTAAAAGATAAGGGTAAAATATTGAAAATATTCGAAGAGATAGACACTATCATCCCTTCGGTGAATAAGAATCGTAAAAGAATGATAAGCACCAAATTTATTCATAATGCTTGATCTACAATTTGATGAAATAATAGTTACAAGATCAAAGAAGACATTAAAATTTTATGATCAATATTGGGTTGAGATTCTATTGTTGAGATTTGATAAGATTATTCGTATTATCAAGCAGTGAATTTTTCATCATATTTCAGTAGGTACTTATCAATAATTGGACTATTATCAGTCACATAATCATCGATATTCTTCATTGAGATTTGTATACTTAAAGCATCAAAATCACCACTTCTCAACTTGTCTTTTATTGAATTGAGTAGATGTTGATAGCTTTGATAAGCATATGTGCAATTTTGGATTTTCAAATCTAGGTTTTTATGCTTCATCCACCCTTGTATCAAAAGTGATGCTGTACTGATGGCTACCAAACTAACACCACCAGTTGCCACGCTTGCAGCAAGACCACCTGTTGCAAATATAATAGACGCTGAATTACCAGCTAATTTCCATTTTTTGAACCGTTTAACCGCCTGTTTATGAGCCCAACACTTTCTGTGATATGTTCGGTAATAGGATTTTAATTCATTTACCTGATCTTCTGTTAATTCATCTGAAATATGATTCCAGTTGAATATATTCTTACGTTTGACTGACATATATATCATTTATACAATAATTCTATTAAAAATACAATACAGTATTCCAGATATCTGGCCGCATAATGGAGATCTTTTTCTTCGCTTTGTTGTGAGGTGCTTAGATATGGCATAACTATATCCACGGCCCAATGAATAATCATTGTAAAATCTTCCATATGCATCATGGAGGATAGCATGAGTCTGTAATACATCAATCCAACCAAGAGTATGTTCTAAGAAGTTTGATAAACGACCGCTTCCGGGACCAATAAGGCCTATGTCTGCGTGAGATTTCATGATATCATCTATAGTAATATATCCTTTAAAATGCTTGTGGTATAAAAATTTGTATACAAGACAGGATTTTAATATAGAATCATCTAAATTGTGGTAGTCTTTTTTGTAAATCTTGAAAACATAAGATACATATCTCAATAAGTCTTTCATATATCAGTTGTTTAGACAAAAATTTAAAGATCAAAATAATCTTCAATGAAACGATACATATTTCTCAGTTCTTGGTTAGTTAGTGATTTCTGCCAAACAGCAAAAGCATAAAGATCCATTTCACAAAAATTAATTGCAGAACCATCTGTATGAACTTGACAACCAATAAACATTTCTTGTGCACTACCAGTCAATGTTGCTGAAATTGATCCTGTTCCAACTGGCGTCATTGATGAAATACCTCTGAAAAATTCCATATTATGACCATCAACTCGAACAGTAAAAACTTCAATATTTCCCGGCAGATCAGCCAAAGAAGAAACAGCAAGTCTTCCATTTAATGTAGAACCGAAATCAATATAACATGCTCCATTAATCCAAGGCAGATGAACACCAAATCTAACAGCACCCTCACCCCATTGAAATTGTGATTGACATTTTATTTGTTTTGTGTTTGCAATGATTATAACAGTACAAGTATTTCCACTCCGTCCAGCAACTTTAGAAACATCAAATGAACTGTTCTCCAAGTAGTCATCACTGCCATCAAAACGTATGAAAAACTTTTTCTTGACTGAATCTCTCAGTAACAATGGTTTTTTCGAATTAGAAGTTTGTGTAAAAGTGACATTATTAACAGGATCCAGCCAACTAGAAACTCTATCATCAGCATCAGTTGTCACTACAGACAGAGCTGGTATCAAAGCAATTGAAATTCCATCAAGAACAGGTATACCAGGCAGTGAATTTGAAATAACAAAAGTTGCTCTATCTAACTTCAAATCTAGTTGTTTTTTTGTTACACAATCATCATCCGATGTTCCTTCATTAACATTTTTTATTTTATTTCCTCCAATATCAAAATGCTCATCTTGTGTTAATGTAAATCCATCACCTTTATCACCTTTATCACCTTTATTGTCTTGATTTAGTGAATGATTGAATACACCCATTATAATATTAATTTAGATTAATTCATGACCACTTCAAGTGTGAATGCTGTATCAAATGCTCCACTATTAGGATGTGAATAGTCAATTATAAAATAGCCTCTCGATAATGATTTATTGACGTTAACCGTTGTGATGTTTCTACTCATAGTATTATGTCTGTGTTCATAAATAGTTGCTGGTAATGGCAAAGGCATACCACCTTCAGCTTTTGTCTTGAAATAAAATATTCCGGGTTTTGTTCCTTGTATGATATACATTTTCTTAATATAAAAGTTATTGTTATGAATGACTAAAAAATCAGAGCCATTTATCAATACAGGCTTTAAAGCATTCTTATTATGTCCTTGTTTGGCTTTGACAGAGCAATTTAAATATTGTATTTGACCGATTATTCCATTCCCATTCAAATCTAGATCACCTCCTAATTTTGGATGATAGAGAGCAAATCCTCCGAGATCGAAAGCTGTTTCCATAATTACACCCGTAACGCTTGAACGAAATAGATTCAAACTATTATTATGAATTCTATACCCATTCAGATTTAAATCACCACCAAGTTTAGCCTCTTTTATTAAATAGCTGTTCATATTAATATTATTCAGCATTGTCAGTTCGCCATTGTCTCCACCAAACAACCAATTATCATTTTCTTTCACATCAAAACCATTCAAATCTAAATCAGTTTGTAATTGTATTGTTTCATTCACAATTTTATAAGCTTCTGCGAAGTCGTAAACACTTGATGGAACGTCTACAGCTTCAAAATCAATACCATATGCAACACAATGAACTTTGTACTTATTTGGATAAGTTGGGTTAGCATTAATATGAATCGTACAATATAAATATTCAGGTGGTGAACTTACTGAAGGTTTTTCAATCCATAATAAATATCTCGAATGATCTTCATTTCTGTTATCAAATTTTCTACCTACAGTTTTATGAATTGTAATTCCACCAGTTGCACTGAATGTTACACTACTAAGACTCATTCCTTCATAATCAGGAAATAGCCATTCAAGAATGAAAGTGTATTTTCCATCATTTATTGTGTACATATTAAATCCAATTCTTGCTCTGTAAATATGATTAGCTTCTTTATTCAAGTCTATATCAATGACCTTTTTTAAAATCAAATGTGGTGAGCGAGGTAAATTGACATATCCATTAACTGTCAAGCCATATTCAGTGCTAATTTCATTGATATCATTCATCAAATATTTGAAAGCATTCTTTGGATGAGAAGCAGATGAAATATGACTTTTTTCTAATTGATCTAAATTTACGGCATCGGTTTTATTTGTTCCTTCTTTTAAGTTTGCGAGTGTGTTATCACCCATGTCAATATCACCAGCCATTTGACCTCCGACAAGTTTAAGAAAAGGGGCCTGGTCAACATATCTTTTGTTGGCAGCATCCGTGTTAGCAGTTGGTGTTGCACAGTTGATCACTTTGTTACCAGCCAGATTTAAATTAGCAGTCATTTCTTGTGTTCCATCTCGAAGTAGAGTTTGACCGATACTGCTTTTTGATGCGAGATTAGTGTCAATATACGATTTATTCACAAGATCTGCTGGTTGGTTTCCTATCCCATGACCTCTAATAATAAACCCCCAAAATCCTGATTGCCGGTCATTATAACACTTCCATCTTTTTTAAGAAATTGAGAAACATCAATACCAGCAATTTCAGCATCAACATATTTTTTGTTTACAGCATCTTGTGGGTTTGAGGGGTTATCCTGCAGGTTGAGGATTTTGTTTAGTTTCATGTCAATATTACTACCAAACGCAACATGGCCGTTTTCAATTTCATAAGCTGGGTCATGGAGAAAGTAAGACAAATTGGTATGATAGCCATAGGCCCCATAAACGATGATATGTGTTTTGGTGTTAGACGCAGGAGCTGTGCTGGAAAGTTCCACCTGTATTGTCGCTTGACCACCACTTCTTTTTTCTATCTGGAAAAGAATTTTAATATAACCATCAACGTGTGGAGTTCTAGTAAAAGCTTTTTGAAATGACAGTCCAGCGTCACGCATATTAATTGTTGGAAGGGTTAAACTGATTGCAGCACTTCTTGGATCTGATGGTGAGTAAAACTCAGTAACAAATGTGTACCGTCCATTACTCAATGATGAAACATCAAAACGAATTTTAGATGTAAAGTTGCCTCTTCGTTTGATGAAAAAAGACAATGACGACTTGTTTATGTGGTATGGTGATCTGTTAAAATTCTCAATTTGAAGGTTTTCCACACCACTGACTGCAGAAGACTTGGATATGTCTTTTAACAGAAAAGCGAATGGGTTGCGTTGGGTACCAGATGCTGATAAAATAAGGTCATCAACATACTTTTTGTTGGCAGAATCTTTATCAGAGTTTGGAGATCCAACATTTGTTATTTTATTGTCACCCATGTCAAGATCACCAGTCATTGCAACACTTCCATCTTTTTTAAGAAATGGTGAAACATCAATGCCAGTAATTCCAGCAATTTCAGTATCAACATACCCCTTTGTGGCTGAATCATTGTTTGCTGTTGGCGCTGCTACATTAGTCAATTTATTACCTCCAAGATTCAAATCAGAAGTCATCGCAACACTTCCATTTAGTTTCAAAAAATTATTGTTCACATAGTTTCTATTTACAGCTGAATAACCAAATCTTGGGTTATCTGGTATGCCAAACAGATCATTTCTATTCATGCTAACAGGTGCATAAATCACACCGCCTGTGTTTATATTAAGGAAATCAGCCAGTTCATCATCAACATATTTTTTGTTTACAGCATCTTGTGGGTTTGAGGGGTTATCCTGCAGGTTGATGATTTTGTTTAATTTCATGTTAATATCACCACCGAATACAACATTGCCGTTTTCAATTTCATACACTGGGTCGTGAATATGTGATAAAATGATATTAGAAAATCCATAAACACCATAAACTATGACATGATGTTTGGCATTATTTGATAAATATGGTGAAATCAACAATAACTCCATTGATGTCTGACCAACTCTCGTTTTTTCAAGGAAGAATATTCTCTTAAGATAACCATCAACAAGATGAGTCTTTGGAAATGCTCTTTTTATCGAATCCTTTCCTTCAATAAAATTAGACGACAGATTGTCGTCATCAACTGTTGCATTGTTTGGATTACCATTAGTATAAAATTCAACAACTAAAGTGTACTTTGAAACTTCCAATTGTGACAAATCAAAACGAAGAACAGTTGTAAGACCAGCAGAAGGAATAACAAAAGACAAGGCTTTTTTATTTATTGAGTAAGGGCTTTTATTATAGACTTCTAATTGTAGATTATTCGCATTTCTAAGAATAGTTGTTTTTGATACATCTTCAAGAAGAAATTTAAATGGATTAACACGTGTTCCTTCAATTGAATCATTAACATATCCCAAGTTAGCAGAATCATAATGATTTACTGAATCACCAACATTTGTCAAACGTTTATTTTCAATGTCATAATTACCATCTTGTGTTAATTTGAATCCATCACCTTTGGGACCAACAGCTCCAGTAGCTCCTTGTGGACCAATTGCACCTGTATTACCTTTTGGACCTCTATCACCTTTTTCACCTTTGGGACCAATTGGACCTGCAGGGCCTCTTTCACCAGTTCCAGTTTCTGTTTTATCTTGATTTATTTGAGCATTAAAAACTCCCATTATACAATCTTGTTAGATTAATCTTCCAAGAATTCAGGTGGTATGGTTTCATAGATGACAGGTAGTCTCTTATTGTTTTTCAATACTTTTTGTGTCCTCCTATATACTTCCATTTTCATTTTTTCAGCGATTTCAAATGGTGTTTCAACAGCAGCGTCAGGTTTGATCAATTTTTCGATTCTTTCTGTTCTGGGATTCTCCTGTTTTTCTGGATTTTGAAAATTGTTGATTGCCATATAATATTAGATTAGATTAAACAGCACCATAAAAATTTCTCTTGATTGTTTTCATCGGCTTGTCGACATAACAGAAGGAATATGGTTTTTTTGGTTGCTTCAATGTATTTCTTCTTGTCAATTCCAAGCTCCTGTGCAATCAGATTCCTTTCTCTTGATGATGGGAAATCATAAAGACAGAAGTGACTGCAATTGAGTCTGATTGATTTTGGGCATCCATAGAATGACTGTGTGAGATATATGACTGAACAGTTCTTGTGTCTCCCCTGAATGAAATAGCTGATTATTTGATCTTGTTTCTTGTCAGTCACGAAATCATCAAAAACAACCAATCGCTGCAAATTTGTGTCTTTTATTTGTTCAACTGGCAATATCTCTTCTTGACTGCAAACCAAGGCAGGATATCCAATGTGACTGCTTATTTCATCCATTACTTTCCGAAGATATTTGTACTTGTCTTGATCTAAATTTTTTGCATAAAGATGTATCTGATCATAATAAACCAATGGTTCCATAATCAGATGCATGAACAATGTTGTCTTTCCAGATCCAGAATTACCAGCCAGCAGCATCCTGAAAGTGTCTTTTGGCATATACGGATACAACTGTCTGAATGAATTCTTTAAACCCTGAATATCATAATTAGGGATTTCCATATGTAAATAGTTTAGATTAGTCTAACACAATTGTATATGGATATAGAACGAATGAAAAGTCTTCTTAAAAGTGGAATTGAAGCCGGAAATAAAACTGGAGAAGTTCGTGATGTTATCAAGACTTATGAATACAGAAAACAGGATGCTTATGATACAACATCAGAATTACTGAAACCCTCTATTGATGTCCAGAAGAGTGTGAAAGAAAGTGTCGACGAAAAACAGGATGAAGTTATTAAACAGTTGAAAAAGAATCAAAAAGCCTTGACATCTGGTTTCGAAGATCTTATGCTGATGAACACGTTACCTGAATCAGTACCAATGAAAACAACATTACCAATTGATTACAAACCTAAAATGATGACTGAAACAGAAGCACCATATAAGTCAAATCTTGACAAAGGTTTTTCACTTGAGGATATTCAAACATTGATGAAACATAAATTGCCTCCTCCATCACAGATATTTAAATCATATATGGATGGTGAAATCGACATCGACAAGTATGACAAAATGATTGGTAAATTAACCCAAGATGTTGGAATAAAAAAAGCTCATCTATCACAAACCAAAACGAAGAGGGATAAAAATAAAGAAAAGATATATGAATTGACTCAAGAGATCAAATTACTACAAAAGTACCGAAAAAGAATTGGCGCAGTTGAGGAAGGTGCATCAACTATTGGTTCAGGCATGGGAAGGAGAAGAGGTGCAATGGGTTCAAGGGATGCATTTTTGGGAGACATGCTTTCAAGACTGCAGTTACTTGGTGGATCTATTTCAGCCGGCAACAACAGCAAAAATGTTCAAAATGAATTCACAAAAATATTGCATACATTGAACAGACTGGGAATCCTGAAAACCGGTGAGTTGAATAAAATAATGATGAAATATCTAATGTAAAAGTATATGACAGAAATTTCATTACGATTCAACAGTAAAAACAGAGACAAAATTGGTGTCAGCAAGAGTCATGATTTTGAAAAAAGATTCAATACACCTCTTAAATTAACGAATGATTTGAAATATGAAATGGCTGTGAATGTCATCAATATGACATACAGTTGGTACAATATCAGAGATATTTTTGGGAATAATCAAATGAAATACAGCTATGACAAAGGTGTAAACTGGGAAACAATAACATTCGTTAACGGGATGTATTCATACGACGATATCAATAGTTACATTCATGAGTATATGAGAAAAAATAGCCATGTACTGAATCCATCTGAAACAGACAAATCAAAATTCAAGTATGGTATTAATATAACTTTCGTTTTATCAACATACCGCATTTTGATTGAACTCAATGAAAATTATCGTGTGGATCTCAGAAATAATGATTTCAGAAAACTTATCGGTTTCGATTCAAAATTAGTTTCAGCCAGAGAATATGGAACAAATCTACCTGACATTACAAGAGGAGTAGATGAAATTTATATCAATTGTGATATGGTGATAGATAGCATTGTTGATGGAAATAGCACAAATACAATCGCAGTTATACCAGTCACAAATCTCGTTAGAAGTTTACCTTTCACTTACAAACCTCGTTTTCTTTCATGGAATCCTGTCTCAACACATACAATCAGCTCAATACGCTTTTATGTCACAGACTCTTCTAGAGCTCCAGTCGATTTGAATGGGATAGATTGGTATATTGAGTTATTCTTGAGAGAGACAGAATTATAAAACCTAATAGTATATGAAACGGTTTGAGTTTAAAAAATATGAACAACATGGTGAAGGTATTGTGACTGATATGATCAAAACAGCTGGAAAAAAAGCAGCCACAACAATTAGTGAACACGTAGGTAAAAAAGCTGGTGACAAAATCATAGAACTTTTGAAAAAGAGAAAAAGTGGAAACAAGAGTGGAACTGAGAGTGTGAGCCAGACTGGTGGTTTAATCAAAAGAAAGAGAGGTCGACCACGTAAAATAAAATAACTTTTATCTAACACAATAATATATGTCAAACTATCGTGACTCAAAATATATCGAAAGATATGAAGATGTAGTGTTCGAACTAGAGACAGCACTTAATACTGTAGTAGCAAACAATGCTCATCAGAGGAAAACAGGTTACCGTTTCGTTGTTGATAACAGTGGAGAGACTACACCATTTGACTGGTATAATGCCCGTTTTAATGTTGATTTCATTGTAAAGAAGCTTGCAGATGGAGCTGACATTGCTGCTGACGATCGAAATGGTATTGTTAATTCAGTTCACGCTCTTATTAACACCATTAATGTGAAAATGAATGGTATTGATGTTTATGAGTGCAGAGATGCCAACCAAGCCACAAATATTAAGTCATTGCTTGAGTATTCACAGGGTTATGCTGTAAGTCAGGGAACCAATGAGTTCTTCTATCTTGACGACAAAAGACAAGCCGAAGACAGAGTTGGCCAGGCGGCTAATTATAACAAAGGTTTCGCAGCTCGCAAAGCGCTGTTGAATGGTGCAGCCGGTAAAGTAAATGCAGAGCTTACATTGAACAGATACGGTTTTTTCAAGAGCTTTTGGGATGAACTCATGCCTAACTCTAAATTGGAGGTCAACTTGACACTTGAGAGTGATGCCAATATGATTTGGCAAGCTGCCGATAATTGCCGTGTGGTACTAACTAAATTCCAGCTAATTGTTCCTCGTATTATTTTCAATTCTGCGGGAAAGTCCTTATACATGAGCAAGTATCTTGACAACAGAAAGTGGACTTACATGAGAGAAATGGTTGAGAGAGGCAATTCAACAAGACAACAGACTGCCAATTTCCGTATTTCCACAGGAATAAACAAACCCAGGCATGTCTTTGTATTCATCATCAATGATGCTAATGATTCTGATCAGACAGCCAATAAATTTCTCTATAACACATTCTCAGTTGCAAATAACCGTACTTTGACTGATTGTTATCTTGAGGTTGGCAACGGAAATGATTATCCAGAGGTTCATTATAAACCATCAACAGAACCAACAAGAGTATTTAGAGATGTTTTGAAATATGTTCAAGCTGTAAACGATTTCAGTGAAAGTACCCTTCTCAACAGGGGCAATTTCGGTACAATATTCCCTTTTGTTTATTTCGATCTGACAAAACAGAAACAGGATATTAAAGATGGAATGACAAAACTGACTTTCAAATACACTTTGAGTGCTGCAACAAATGCTGATTACAGTGTGTATGCACTGGTCCTCTATGAGCAGGATATTGAGATGAGAAAGACTGATGGAAAATTAATTCTGAGATCAATGTAAATTAAATAATTAATTGGAAATAATTAATTGAATAATTAAATTAAATGATTGTTTGTATTAAATACAATTTAGTATAAACATATATTATATGACTACTTATCATCCTCATGGAGTAAGACTTTCAAACAGTCAGAAGCAAAGGCTTGCAAAAGCTATACAAACAAATTCACCGGTAACATTGAGACTCGCACATGGAGATCTCACTGGAGGTGATCAAATGATGTTGACAAAAACACAGATAAAAAAATTAGCCAAATCACAGAGAAATGGAACAGGTGCTGATGTAAAGATATCCAAAGCACAGATCAGAAAATCAGTCCAAGAAGGAGGTTCTCTTTGGTCCAGTCTTTTTTCACTTGGAACAAGACTATTGCCTTATGCAGGTAAAGCAGTAGCTAAAGCGGCTCCAGCATTGGCTACAGGTGCTCTTTCTTCATTAGCAAGTCTCGGCATTGATAAACTATTTGGAAAGAAACAAAAAGGAGGATTTCTTATTCCTAATGCCAATTTATCCCAATTATTTAATGTAGGAAATTTATTGAATACGAGACAGATGGCTGATGTTATCCAAAAAATGCAGTATGGTGGAGACGTTGTTATAAAACCAACAAAAGCGCAGACTGGAAAGGGTATTGGAACAATACTGGCGAGTATCGGTATCCCATTAGCCATTGATGCAGTCAAGAGGTTATTTGGAAAAGGTTTGCATGTTGAAAGCAGCCGTCCAAGACGGTCAATACCTGTTCATGTTCCAGATGACATTGTACCCAGAAAGAAAGGTGGGAAACATGCTATGATTCCATGGCAATCCCCTCCTGTTTTTGGTACATAGGATAACCCAATCGGTTATGGAATGAAAAAAAAAACCAAAGGAAAAGGACTTCTACTGGGCAAAAACAGTCCATTCAATTCAATCCCCATACTAGGAACCATTTTGTAAACAAACCCTTATCCAACTTTGATTTAATCAATTGGGTTAAACAACTTGGAATAAAACATTTTAGAGGAGTATTTTCAAGAGACAATCTTCCTAGACAAATAAAAAAGAATGAATGTGGGATAGTCAATCTCGACAGTAAGATTGGACCTGGTACTCACTGGGTATGTTATCGAATTGGTGATAGATACTGTGAATACTTTGACTCATTTGGTTTGATGATGCCAACAGAAGTACAGAAATACATGGCTACAAGTGGAAAACAACTTGAATACTCTGGAGATGAGATACAAGAAAGAGATTCAGTCTTGTGTGGATATTGGTGTTTGTACTATCTTCTCGAGAGACAAAATGGGAGATCCATTCTTAATACAATACATAATGCTGAATTTGATCCAACAGACACAAGAGTCAATCACAGATTCATCATAGACTACTTTAAAAATATCTAACTTAATGGTATAATGGTAAAATCATATTGTGTGAAACAGAAGAAACAGACTGAGTGTATACCAGGAAGCGAAACATACCAAAAGACTAAAAATGGAAGAACCATGATGAAATGCAAGTGTGCTGAGTGTGGGATCACAAAGACTAAGTTTGTCAAAGGGAAGGGAAACTGAATAGCCCGTCTGAAGGGGCGGGCATACTAGATTCAGCCGCAGATATGGCGCTAACAGGATTCTTAGAACATGGAGTCCCTTATTTAGCAAAGAAAGGTGTAGAAATGGGAAGATATTATGCTTCTGAAGCAATGAGAAATCCAAAGCTGCAAAAGAAATTAATTGACAAAGGACTTTCCCTCGCAAAACCTGCAATCACAAAGGTTGGGTCAGAAGCTTTGAAACAACTCTCAACAAAAGTGAGACCAAATATTCGTTACAAAACAGATATCAAAGGATTAGATTATGGCGGTGCTATTGACATTCATAAGGTTATTGGCAAGCTTCCTAAACCGAAAAGTGGATGGACACCCGGAAAGTATAAATACATGGGACCTTATAATCCCCTCGATAAACAGTTAGAGTATGATAAAAACACAGGTGAGGTCTTGAAATGGAATGTACAACCTTATAACAAAGTGGATGAAATAGCAGCTTATCATGATATTTGTTATGATATGGGAAAAAATAAAGGTGAATGTGATAGAACAATGGTCGAGTCACTAGATCAAATACCATATGGTGAGATGCCAAAATGGGGTCAAACAGCTAGATTCTTAATTGACAAAAAACAGAAACTTGGTCTTGGTGTTTCAAAAAACGGAAAAAGCCGTCGAGTGAAGAAAACTGGCAAGAAAAACTAGCTGATGAATTACATGCACCCATAAAACGAAATTTCACTCGGCGGCGTGTGATTGTAAATAAAATTGATGAAATATGGGCAAGTGATCTAGTTGAAATGCAACAGTTCAGTAAATGGAATAAAGGTTATCGATATCTTCTTATGGTTATTGATGTCTTCAGCAAATATGGTTGGATTGTCCCATTGAAGGATAAGAAAGGTGAATCTGTCACTGAAGCATTCAAAACAATATTCAAGGAAGGCAGAAAACCACAGTATTTATGGGTCGACAAGGGAAAAGAGTTTTACAACAAACACTTGAAGGACTTGCTAGAGAAACATAGTGTACAGATGTACTCAACTGAGAATGAGGAGAAGTCATCAGTAGTTGAAAGATGGAATCGAACAATGAAGTCCAAAATGTGGAAGCAGTTCACTGTTCAAGGTAATACACAGTATTTAGACATGTTACCAAAATTAGTGAAACAGTATAATAATACCAAACATTCAAGCACAAAGATGACACCCGTTGAAGCATCTGATAAGAGGAATGAAGGAACTGTTTACTTCAATTTGTATGGTGATATGAAAACATTAAAACAGAAACCGAAATTCAAAATAGGTGATAAGGTTCGAATATCTAAGTATAAACGGAATGTGTTCGACAAGGGCTATACACCAAATTGGACTGAAGAAGTGTTTACAGTTGATAAGATCCAGTACACTAATCCAATAACATATAAAATAAAGGATCTGAAAGGTGAAGATATTGAAGGGAGTTTTTATGAAGCTGAATTATTGAAAGCCAGACAGGATGTTTTCCGTATTGATAAAGTCATTCGCAGAGATTACAAGAAGAAACAAGCTTTGGTGAAGTGGAAGGGTTACAGTGACGAATTTGACAGTTGGATACCGTTCAAGGATTTAAAGAAAATTATCTAACATATATATGAGTAGACCATACAGTAGTACATACTGTCATTTGCTATTATGTAGCCAAGAATATTATTATTCCTGACTATATTTAAACACAGGTCAAAATGAATTAAAAAAATAAATTACTATAATATACAAATGCAAAAATATTCCTACAATAATAAAGAATTGGATGTATCAATAGATTGTTATCTTGATGATAACAATGACATTTGGTTCAGAGGAAGAGACATAGCTATTATTCTCGACTATAAAAATCCACAAAAGGCAATCAAGGATCATGTTTTATCTGATGATAGAATCTTAAGAGACCACAAAATAAGCATAAATTCACGATGTAACAAAACGTTACCTCGTGCTGAGGCCACTGATTCACGATGTAACGAAACGTTACCTCGTGCTGAGACCATTGAAAAAACTTTCAAATGTTTTTTTATAAATGAATCAGGATTTTATTCACTAATACTGTCCTCTAAAAACAGGAAGCAGTAAAATTCAAACATTGGGTTACATCAAAAGTATTACCATCAATCAGAAAACAGGGATATTACAGACAGTTCAATGATAGAAGTAATAACATGCTGATGATTGAAAGTGAAAATGATCTGCACTGCAAGATTGTATCATTCATCAGAAAAAAATATGAAGATGCTTTAATGGTGGCGGGATTAGGTGAAAATCAAATAAGCTCAAATATGAGAATCAGAAGTTATAACAAAGGATATATGGCTGGTCAGTGTGATTTAATGCTGTTGAATCCCACAAGAAAATACAATGCTCTTTGTCTTGAATTTAAAAGCCCAACAGGTGTGTATAAAGTGTCAGACAAACAGTCTGATATGAAGCTAATGTATGAGAAAAACAAATGCAAATACCTCATGAGCAATAGTTTTGAAGACTTGATTCATGAAATAACTAAACACTTAGAAGAAAGCAAATTATACTTATCAAGAAGGAAAGATTTAAAAGAAAATTAAATTGATATAAAAATAAAATATATAGATTATATATGGAGAATCAAAATGTCAAGAGAGGTCGGGGAAGGCCTAGAGTTCTCAGTGATGAGGAAAGAAAAAACACAAGACTACCTATATGCTAAATAAAGAATGGTTCTGTAACATATGTAAGACAGGACGTAACTACACAATGGCAGGAAAATCTTGTCATATTAAAACAAAAAAACATCAAAAAATATTCTTCAATAATTACAATTCAAAAGGATCCAGTAATTGGATCAATTGAATTCTCAACCATATTTAAACGCAGACGGAAATGTTTTAAAGAAATAATAACTATAGATATATTATAAATGGAAAAATTATCGAAACTAGTAGTAATATGGACAAGAAAAGTCTTAAAAAATTGAGCAAATCTAAGCTAATCGAGTTGTTGTTGAAGCAGCAGAAAAAGCCTAAAGTTATTATAGTTGATGACACAAAACCTGTACCTAAACCAAGAACAAGACCAATTCCCGCCCCAAGGACGAAAAGACCAACTGTGAAAGAATTGGTTGATTATTTTGAGAGGAAAAGATTACCAGAACCACCAAAAGAATGGTTGGAAGAAATAGAACAATTGAAAAAGAGACCGATCCCAGCCCCCAGAACCAAACAGGTGATTCAGAGACCAACACCTACACCCAGGACTAAGATAGGGCAAACAGAGAAAGCTCTGAAAGGTTTCACAAAATCTTTTGAAATCGGTATAAAAAATAACAAAGACCCGCTTGCGCAACTGCAAAACACAAGAAAGGCTGTTGCATATAATATTATAAAATTGTTGAATGAAATTAAAGGTCTCAAATTTGTTGAAACACTTAAGGTAACATTTGCAAAAATGACTGACGGAGAAATAGAATACAAAACCGCATATTTCAACAGTGTAGCTCAAACAATTGTGAATAATCTGGAAGTAACTGAATCACTACAGTTGTCAAAAGACCAAATAATGAATAAGATTGCAGTTTGGGTATCTGAAGGTTCAGGTTGGACAATTGAATCTGTTGACAGCCATTATCTTAATGTTGTGAAATATGCGCCAATGAAGGGCTCCTCATACATTAAACTACCGAATGAACTCAGAAACAGTGCAAAGGGTTTGATTAACTTAAAAAATGAGGATAATGAATGCTTCCGATGGTGTCACATCAGACACCTGAACCCACAAGAGAAATACCCACAGAGGATTAAAAAAGTTGACAAAAAATACATTGAAAAATTGGATTATACAGGGATTGAATTCCCAGTTGCAATCAAGCATTACAACAAGATAGAGAAACAAAATGAGATCAACATCAATGTATTCGGTTATGAGGAGAAACAACCTTATCCAATTTTTGTTTCAAAAGAGAAATATGCAGACTGCTTGAATCTGCTTCTAATAACTGAAAATGAAAACAAGCATTATGTGCTGATCAAAGATTTCAATAAGTTTATGTACAATCAAACAAAGCACAAAGAAAGAAAACATTTTTGTATGCACTGTCTTCAATGCTTCAGCTCTGAAAGGGTGTTGAATGATCACAAGGACAACTGCATGCAAGTAAATGGCACACAGGCAATAAAAATGCCAAACAAAGATTACAACATACTGAAATTCAACAACTTTCATAAACAACAGCGGGTACCATTTGTTATATATGCTGACTTTGAGGCCATCACTGAAAAAATACACGGTTGCCAACCCAACAGTGATAAATCATACACTGAAGCCTATCAGAAGCATACTGACTGTGGCTACGGCTATAAAGTGGTTTGTTGTTATGATGATAAATACAGCAAACCAGCAGCAATATACAGGGGTGAAAAGGCTGTGTACAAATTTATGGAAGCTATGCTGGAGGAGGTCAAATATTGCAAGAATGTTGTGAAAAAAAATTTTAACAAACCATTGAAAATGACTAAAGATGATGAAGAGAAATTCCGAAAAGCCAAAGTTTGTCACATCTGTGATAAGAAATACACTGAAAAGGATATTAGAGTCCGAGATCATTGTCACATCACTGGTAAATACAGAGGTTCTACTCACCAAGATTGTAATCTGAAACTCAGAGTGAACCCAGAAGAAATAAAAATACCAGTCATATTTCACAATCTAAGAGGCTATGATAGTCATTTTATTATGCAGGAGATTGGAGCTATTGTTAAGAAGCACACTTACAAAAACAAGAAAGGTGAAGACTGCCAAATGAATATCAATGCTGTCCCAAATAACATGGAGAAGTATATGGCTTTCATGCTTGGCAACCACTTGACCTTCATTGATAGTTTCCAGTTCATGAGCTCCAGTTTGGAAAAACTTGTAGGCAATCTACCTAGAGAAGCCTTAAAATACACCTCACAAGAGTTTAAGGGAAAGGATCTTAATCTGATGGCACAGAAAGGTGTTTATCCTTACGACTACATGGACAGTTTCGATCAATTCAATCAGAAGCTGCCCTCAAAAGATGAATTCTATAGCATACTGAGTGATACGCATATATCAGATGAAGACTACACACATGCTCAGACAGTGTGGGAAACATTCTCTTTGAAAAACATGGGTGATTATCATGACCTGTACCTTAAAACAGATGTACTCCTACTGGCTGATGTATTTGAAAACTTCAGAAAAACATGCCTTGAGTACTATAAACTGGACCCGTGTCACTATTTCACATCTCCCGGTTTATCTTGGGACGCCATGCTAAAAATGACTGACATAAAATTAGAATTGATGACTGATATTGATATGTTCCAGTTCATTGAAAAGGGTCTGCGCGGTGGTATCAGTTATATAGCCAACCGTTACGGTAAAGCAAATAATAAATACATGAAAGAGTATGACGAGAAGGCGCCCTCGAAGTACATCGTTTATCTTGATGCTAATAATTTGTATGGTTGGGCTATGAGTCAATATTTACCAACCGGTGGTTTCAAATGGTTGACACAAAAACAGATCAATAATTTAGACCTGGCTGTCTATAAAGAAGACAGCAACAAAGGTTTGATACTTGAAGTTGACCTCAGATACCCCCCAGAGTTACATGATCTTCACAATGACTATCCACTGGCACCGGAAAAGATTAAAGTGACTGGGGACATGCTATCAGATTATTGTAAAAACATAGTGAAGAAATATAAAATATCAACTGGTCTGGTACATAAACTGATACCAACATTAAGCAACAAAGAAAAATACGTGCTCCATTACAGGAACCTCCAATTATATACTGATCTCGGTTTGAAAATAACTAAAATCCATCGAGTGTTAGAATTCAATCAGTCCGCGTGGCTTAGGCAATATATTGATTTCAATACTGAAAAACGTAAGAATGCTAAAAATGCTTTTGAGAAAGACTTTTTCAAGCTGATGAATAACAGTGTATTTGGCAAAACGATGGAAAACCTTAGAAAGCGAGTAGACGTCAGATTGGTGACTGATGAGGAGAAGCTATTGAAATTAGCTAGTAAACCCACTTATGTTAGCAGTAAAATCTTCAATGAAAATCTAGTATCTGTTCATAAGATAAAAGAAATACTTACTTTAAACCGGCCGGCATACGTGGGGATGTGTATTCTAGACCTTAGTAAGACACTGATGTACGATTTCCATTACAACTACATCAAAGAGAAATATGGAGATGAAGCAAAATTATTATTCACTGATACAGACAGTTTGACATATGAAATTGGAACCCATGACATCTATAGAAATTTCTGGAAGGATAAAAATAAATTTGATAACAGTGACTATCCTGAAAGCTCGCCATTCTCCGATAAGACCAATAAAAAAGTAATTGGTAAGATGAAAGATGAGACTGCTGGAGTCCCAATATGTGAATTCGTAGGACTGAGATCGAAGATGTATAGCTATATTAAAGATGATCAGAAAGGAGGGAAGACAGCAAAAGGTATTAGTAAGAATATTATTAAGAATAACATCAAACATGAAAATTATAAAGAGACACTATTTGATAATAAACAGATGCATCATAGAATGAAAACAATTAGAAGTCAGAACCATCAACTTGGAAGTTATGAGATAAATAAAGTATCACTCAGCTGCTTTGACGACAAGCGGTATATTCATGATAATGGCGTGACAAGCTTTGCTTATGGTCATTATGAAATCTAGCTGTTGACGTCACGCCATATGATTTTTGTGAGTTTTAAAATACTGCCCTCTTTGGGGGTTTCCCTTTCGAATGAGTCATCGCCTATAGCTGCAGAAAAAAAATAGCAAAACTGGTGGCCACCAGAACCTCTCATGAGGGACTTAATTTGGAATTTGAATCACCACCCGTCCCTCATGAGAGGTTTTTTTTGTTTTGTTTTTTTGAATTCCCACCACCTCACCACCAGAGCTCTGGCCCTATCAGACCCTCTTGGGGCCAATTATTTGTTTTTTCACCCTCCGGCTTGAGATTGAACCGGCACTTCTGTCAAAGCCTAAGCTTTCACTATAGCTCTACCCAACAATCCGACACCATCTAAGGGTGATTTTTTATTTATTTTTCATTTTTTTTATTTTTCATTTTTTTATTTTTTATTTTTTCAACCCATGGAATAACGGCGGGGGTTTTTCATTATTCCATGGGGTGGCTTGTATACATTTCGCTAACGAAAGGCCCCGCTTTTTCCAATCGTTAGATCCTATGTATACAAGCCACTCTTTATCTGTGTGAAACAACCCTTATATATTCGTTTGTATTTTCATTTTTATGCTTGTGGTACATAAATGAAATTTACAAAGATAAAAAATAATACGCATGTGTAAAAGCGAAAAATCTGACGTCTATAGGCGATGACTCATTCCCTGTTTTCCGAGAATGTCACGCTTGGTGATTTTTCCGAGAATGTCACGCATTTTATGAAGTGTTCTGACCTTGGTTCCATCAGATTGAGCAACTATAGATTCCATCAAATTAAATAACTATAGATTCCATCAAATTAAATAACTATATATTCCATCAAATTAAATAACTATATATTCCATCAAATTAAATAACTATATATTCCATCAAATTAAATAACTATATATTCCATCAAATTAAATAACTATATATTCCATCAAATTAAATAACTATATATTCCATCAAATTAAATAACTATATATTCCATCAAATTAAATAACTATATATTCCATCAAATTAAATAACTATATATTCCAGAATACGAGATCATTTTGCTAAAACACCCCATTTTTGATCTGGTACCCCCAAACACTATACTACTTGAGATGTATTTTGTGTTACATTTTTATTTTTTCCATACCTTTAAAGGAGGAGTAGATAATTGCTCACACTACAGTGTTGTTTGCAACTGTTCGGGTCTTCAGTACCAGATTTCTTTTAGTCGGGTTTTGTGAGGAGTTTACGTCAATTATTTTCTTTAACGTTCTTCTAAATCGCCTGTTTCTCATGGCGTAAACAATGGGATTAACAACAGAAGCTAAACACACGGTAAAGATTAAAAGTTTTTGAGCTAATGCAGGAATCGAGACACCACAAGCAAAAATGAAACCAGCGATTGCTGTCGGAAACCAACAAACTCCGAATAAGCAAATAACAATGAACAAGGTTTTAGCGATGTGCACGTCTTCTCCACGAAATTCACGATTGTTATTTGTTCGTGCAGGGTCGCTTTTTTGTCTGCTGTTGATTTGCCTTCGGTGTTGACTCACAGTTCGATATACTCCAAAATAGCAGCGTATTATTATGATGATGTTTGCGTACAGCGACAAAAAAGCCAGAGCCCGTGATATCTTCCCAGCGCTTTTAGATGTTTTGTCGATGGTGCAAAACCCGTTGTACTGATTAAAAATATATTTTCCGAAACCAAGGAGCGGCCGAGAGGCGATTAGAATAGCGTAGCACCAAATCCCTGCCAACATGTAACAAACGTTTCTCTTCTGGTAGATACTCTTATACTTGTTTCTGTACCGTATCATGATAAAGCGGTTGATGCTTATGGTTGTCATAGTAACAAGGGTTGCATTTAGAACGGCACCAAACATAAACGCCTGCAGCTCACAGGCATGCATGCCCAGCTTCCACGCGCCTTGTATTAATGTGGCAATAGTCAGCGGCAGGACGGTGGTGGAAAACAGGAAGTCAGTCACTGCCAGATTCACCACAAACACGTTAGGCGTTGTTCGTAGTGACTTCTCTTTCCAAACCGCGATGAAAACCAAAGCATTTCCGAAGGATCCCAACACCATTAAAGAACATGTGACGAGGATTTCCACTGTTACTTGGAATGATCCGCGCGTGGAAAGGGAAAATTGTGATGTTGAGTGATTCATTCCAGATGATAAGAGGAGACTGAGGAAACACAATAATAACAAGGAATTTTAAACATTATAATAAAAGCGTCATTCAAACGTCTGTCTTTATCTTTTGTCTTTACCGATTTGCCATTACTTAAGAGCTCATGAAATTTCAGATGATGCTATCCGTGAATGATAATCTTTGTCCATTCACTGAAATAAGAGCTATTGGGCATTACTTTCTTTTGGTGCTGTGTAAAAGTGGCTCGATATAACAATAACAAAGGTAAAGTCGATTTCAAGACCTAAGTGGGCCTAGGGTGTTGAGCTCCTGGTGGACCATACAAGCGAGAAGACTTCCCCCAGTTTCTACAGCTGTAATTAAGCAACCGGAGATATCATTAATCCCACCCAGGATGGGATGTTAGTCCATTGCGTGGGCACCAATTGTACACCTGAGTGAAAAACACGCTATAGGGAAAAGAGAACTCGAAAACTCGAAAAAACAGATACCAAACTTCCAACCAATCTCTACCATCTTGCGATTGAAAATTAGATCATACTATTGACGAGCTAACCACTATAAATCACCGCACCTCCTCTTGATTCCATGGGGCAACCTCCTCATAAATGCAATCTTCTCGCTCAAGCAAAACACGCTTTCAAGAAGAACCTTTCTACAAGATTGTTCTAAGTTGTAAACACGTGGTGTGAAAAAAAAAAGAAACCGTTAACGGCACTTTTTGTAGTTATATCCCCTCTCGCTCGCGATATACACAGTATACATTGTAAAAATGTTCCGTAAAATTTGATGTTGCAAACAATTTGAATCTAGCTTATTTTTTCCAAAAAGCGTAGCGCATTTTCCATATAAGCAAAACATAGGCGACAATCACGACATTTTAGTGAGATATTCGTAGCTTATTTTTTCTAAAAAGGTCATTTGCTTAGCGTATTTTCCATATAGGCAAAAGATAGGCGACAATCACGACATTGTAGCTATGTTTGTTAGCAGTGTTGAAGAGGATGTATACTACAATTTGTTGCTATATAAATAGCTTTGTATGAAAGACTCGTCGCTCTTAATGCTTCAAACCTAAAAACCCCAAGCTTTATAGGGGAGCTTTTTCTATTAATCATTGATTTGTTGACGGACAAGTAAGACGATGAACGTGATTTGTAAAAGCCGTTACCAGGCTGCTTTTGAAAACAGAATTATTGTGACATAATATAAAGCTCAACACATAAAATGCTGGTGGGCTATTTTATTAGCGAAGTCCTAAAATCAAGTCCTCTTAAACAAAAGTTTGCGACAGGATAATTCACCTTTGATAAATCAAACTAGATGATGAAAGGCGTTATTTTGTACCTTGTGCACTGTTAGAATCGCAGATCGTTTTTATGTCAAATTCACCAACGCTGATAATGAATAATTTGAAATGAAATAAAAAGAAGGTAATAACACAACGACTGCCAATTGTATTCATTCGGCGCGACTAATAAACGCGACGTATGAATTAGATCTTCATTGTTCTTAATATTTTATATTTTGGTCCAACCTGACAAGTGTGTGGCAGGTGTAATTTGAGAAGGAAGTTAAATGTCTTTTTCTAATGAATCTTGTTGTTCGAGAATATTCATTCACATTGAGCGGTAGCTCCAAAGCAAAATGGGTTCACGAAAATTTGAAAACTCAATTTATTTTTCTATGGACGATGATTAGAAGGGGAAGATCCATTTCACGAGGAACATAGCCACTTTATAATTCCTGTCAATAACATACAGCAACTGATAACAAGAAACGAATTAGTAACCTCGCAAACTCTCTTATTTGGTCCGAAATGCAGCACTTACCTGTCCTTGATAACAAAAGTAATAAAAATGAGAATTTTGCCTCAGAATCCACCCCTTCTGTGAAAAAACGTATACCTTTCGAACAAAGCGTTCTCACGTGTCTCGCTTCTTCAGCGACAGGCTCGCTTTTATTGATTACCATGATATGCTCAGGAGAAAATTAAAAGGAGGAAATGTAGTTCCTCATTGGTCAGTAGTAAAAATATTTGCTTCTCAACCAGTTCAAAAGATGAAAATTGGCATAATGTGGCATTTCAACTGTCAACACAGAAAGGCAATATTCCAGCTCTCCTGCCTTAAGATAATTGTATTTGTCTAGCTCCAACTCGCACTAAAATTGTTATCTTGAACTATTCACATTAGATTCCGAGCAAATTTTATCGTAAGTCAGCACAACTGAAAGATCTCAAACACCGTTAAGATCATTAAATTTATCCCTTTCCATCAAAGCATTTCGCAATAAACACAAGTTCGAATAATCAGTACATATACGTGGTTATTCCTTTGTCGTATATTTCATGTTGGATATTTCCGACAACATTATTGGTTTTGGATGTCTGAGAAAGGAAACACGAACAAATTAATCAATTAGATGTCTTCTATATTTAACTCAAAAAAAGCACCTCGACGTGAGAACTATCACACATATATCATAACAATAAAAGGCCACCACGTCTTTTCGTAGATCCCGGCATCACGGAAGAATCCCTGTGAGACCTAGCCACTACTGCGTAGGCGAAAAGACTTGTTGATCAAATGTTGGAGTTAGCCAGACAGCTGCAGCTACTTTCGATAGCCAGTCTATTTCAGTCCTCAAATTTCATTTGCGCTACTTATGACAACAACACGCTCTATGAGCGTTTACTTGGGATACTTGTGATGCAGAAGAGGCGCTTTCTGATTCTCGAAAAATTGAAAGTGGTTTTTGGGTTCTCACAAGGCCTTTTTGTTTACGTACGAACAAAGCGCGTAAGACTGTTTTAAGAGTTGACATCGAGAGTGATTACCAAACGCAAATAGATCTGTGGTAATATATAGATTTAGCCCACCCTAAAAGCGTAGCACCATGGTTATTATTTTAGTTAATTACTGGTATTGAGCAACTTCCCATGGCTTTCCTTGTGCCAATATTTTGTGTTCAGAGCAGTCAACAGGAATTGAATGTGGTTCAAAAACCTCAAAACATTACAAAAAAACAATACACTACGTCTATGTTTGTTTGAGGATTCTTGGAGAAGGTGAAGAAAGTAGACAAGTAAGGTTATAGTAAGCTAGAAAATTACTAAGCAATTTGGGCATAAATGTCCCTGGAAAAGCCTGAAAGAGGAGTACCAACCTAGCTGATAGTTTAGAGCGGTCAACAGGAATTGACCGTAGTTCGAAAACCACAAAACAACAAAACATTGCAAGGTAACAAAGTAGGATGCGAACGTTTCTTCGAAAAAAATCTTGGCGAAGGGGAGAAATTAGACAAGTAGCAAACGATATCTCGCAGTAAGTTCCAATTTTAAATTTTGACATAACGGTCCGTAGAGTACGAACCTGATCGTTTAGAGCAGTCAACAGGAATTGACCCGTAATCAAGAAAACAAATTACGATTCGAGGGTTTGTAGGTTTCTTTGGAGAAGTTGGGGAAATTAGACAAGTAACAAACATTCGTAGTAAGTTAATACAAAATTGCTAATCAGTTTTGACATAAGCTTAAATGTCGGAGAAAAGAGAAAAAGGAAAAGAAGCCGATGGTTTGGATAGGTAATCGCATGGGCCGAGAAATTGTCCTCTTGGCGTAAAACACAAGCAATACTAAAGGCCCGGCTGAACGATCAAACATTATTTTACCTGAACATTGTGTTTGACAAACATAACGCTGGGCGACTAACCGACAAACAATTTCCCTGCCAGCAAAACAATGTTAGACCAAACACAAGACGAAGCGAGTATACTCGACGATTTTTGCGTGTTAGCGCTGACATTTTGACGTTTTGTGCTTCATTTGGTTTGCTTTTTACTGACTGTGCACTTTCAGTCTTGGCTGGGTTGGCTAAACGATCAAACATTTGTTCGTAGAGCGAAATGTCGGATGCCATTTCAATGCAAAGTTGAGAGAGGCGGCTAAACTGCAAACATGCTCTTCCAACACGATGTTGGATGAAGTGTTTGATCGTTTAGCCTGGGCTTATGCTTAATGATACGAAGACTCATTGCGATTACGTGTTAATACGATAAGTGCAAAAGTTTTTTAACGCTGTTGAGGAAGCGACGTCGAAAAACACTGAAAACAGTCATCCAATAAGAGTAAAAACACTTCGCTTGCTAGCAAAACAACAAAACACACAAACAATTCAATTACTTCTTTGCGTACAAAACGAGTAGAGATGATTGTTATTTATATCCAGTCGAGAGAAAAATACAAATTTCATTCATGAACAAAAGTAACATCGAATAAACCGAATCTTAAGCTTCAATTTATTTAATTCAGTCACCTGTGTTGTAGAGGTTGGTACCACTTGAAAATACGAAACCACTTTAGTTAAAACACGTATCTGGAAAAAATAGCAAACACTTTGTCCAAAGATTAAACTTCTTCCATTAACTTTGAGCTACTCGTTTTGGTTAAGGAGTGAAGTAACGCTACAAATGAGGAAAGATAAGGAGAATTACTTTAAAACCCAAATATCTAACAGCAACAAGGATCCCATGGGAATATGGTCCACACTAAAAAGGTTACTACCGAAATCTTCAAAAACTCCTAACACCATTGAAATTGATAAGAAAATAACAACGTCTCCAGTCAAAATTGCTAACCATTTTAATTCATATTTTGCTACAGTTGGCTCTAAACTTGGTGAATCTCAGTCCAATTTACAGTCTGTCTACGGGCCATCATTAAGTAGTTCTACCTTTAAATTCGAACCCGTTAAAACGTCATCAGTGCTTAGAGAACTGAAATCTTTAAAGATTAACAAGGGAGCAGGGCTGGATAACATCCCTCCCCGCCTTCTGAAAGCAGAGGCCGATATTATTGCTCCATCACTAACTTGTATTTTCAACCTATCGTTTACAAAGGGTATCTTTTCTCAAGATCTAAAAGTAGCCAAAGTGACCCCTCTTTATAAATCAGGCGCAAAGGATCAAGTTGAAAATTACCGTCCGATATCAATCAGTTCTATAAATACTTGATGGACAACAATCTTCTACATTCCTCTCAGCACGGTTTCCGAAAGAAAAGATCAACACAAACAGCTTTGATAAAAGTCTTTGATGAGTGATTGTCCAACATTGACAATGGTCAAGTTTCAGCAGTTGTATTCCTCGATCTTGCAAAGGCCTTCGATACAGTAAAGCATAGTATTCTGGTGAGAAAACTCCAAGCTCTTGGAGTTACGGGACTTGATTTAGACTGGTTTATTTCATATCTTGACAATCGACAACAGCAAGTATTTTTAAACGGTTTGCTTTCGTCCACCGAACATATCTTATCAGGGGTTCCCCATGGCTCGGTACTGGGGCCTCTACTTTTCTTGGTCTACATAAATGACCTCCCTTCTTGTATCTCTCACTCCACTGTTAATATGTTTGCGGACGACACTGCCTTGTATTATTCTTCTAATAATACAGACGAGATCCTGGGAAGGCTTAATGATGACCTTGAAAATATATCCAGATGGATCAAATCGAATGGATTAGCGTTAAACCCCAAGAAGTGTGAGTACATGGTCATTGGTTCACCATAGAGACTTAACTGTGTTCAATTTGGCACATTAATGCTAAATGGGGTCGCAATAAAGGGAGTAGAGACCTTCAAATACCTTGGAATTGTACTCGACAGTAATATTTCTTGGTCAAGTCATATCGACTACTTGTGCAACAAGGTCTCCTCAATAGTTAGTAATAGTTAATAGTTTATTTAACCACGTAAAACACCAAGGAGCCGGGGGCTCGTTATAACGTGTACGTGAACTAAGAATACTACAGAAAGTATAGACAAAATAATAATAATAATAATAAAAATTCGTACACTATTTACAAAATAAAATTAATCAGTAAAATCTAAAAATATTCTATAAATTATTAACTATCTATCAATAAAAATATTCTGTAAATTTAATTTAAAAGTTATAAAAATCTATTGGCCCATATTGGCCCGTAGGGCGCGCTTAAAAGAAGGGAGGTCTCTTGCCTCCCTTACCTTGACTGGGATGCCATTCCATAATCTAGCGCAAATATATGAAAATGATTTATGTTGGTACTCTAAATTAAAAGGTGGCAACTTTAATCGAGTGCCACCACCGCGTAGATCATAGTTGACGTTTAAAACGTTGAATCGTTCGCTGAGGTAGCTTGGGCGCTGCTCATTCATACATCTATACAGAAGCACTAGGGCTTGAAATTGTCTTCTTGACTGTAATGATTGTAAATGTGCTATATTTAGAAGATGGCTATATTCCGTTGATTTTGACAAACCTAAAATGGTTCTCAGTATATAATAATTTGTGTCTTCTAGCTTGTTATTCAGCCTATCAGAGATGCCTAGCAATAAAGGGCTACAGTACTCTAAATGTGGCAATATGTACGCCTTATATAACCTTATCATAATAGTCTGAGGGATGAACTTGCGCACCCTGCGCAAAGCGTATGCTTTAGCGCAAGCCCTTTTCAGCTTCTCTGATATGTGTGGCTTGAAAGACAACTTACTATCCAGGGTTACTCCCAGGATCTTTAGACTATCTGTTGTTTCGACATTGGTATTATCTAGATGAAAATCATAACGATACAAAGATGGTCCAATGGCAATGGCGCCTGGGTCTTACTCACATTTACACGTAAATAATTCTGTTGAAACCAATTCGATACAATCTCCAAGTCGGAATTAATTAAGTATTCAAGGACTAGAGGAGATGCATCAGAAGCGTATGCGGTCGTGTCATCTGCATATAGTCTAAGAGAAGTGTCTTTTACAAAGTAATTAAGATCGTTCATATAAACATTAAATAATAGTGGACCTAGCAGAGACCCTTGTGGGAGTCATGTGTTAACTGATCTCCGCTGGGAATACACATTATCGAGCTTGACTCTCTGCTTCCTTCCACGGAGATAAGAGCTCATCAGGGAAATGGCCTCGTCCGATAGCCCATAAGCTTTCAACTTGGCAAGCAACAACGAGTGACAGACAGAATCAAAGGCCTTGCTCAAGTCTACAGCCACAGCGGCCACGCCCTCTCTATTGGTAAGACTTAATTTCCAATCTTCTACCATTTTCAGTACTGCTGTACAGCAAGAGTGACCCTTTAGATAGCCAGACAGGTTAGGGGACAATATGTAGCAAATTGGACCGTATAACTGATCAAACATGACCCTCTCGTACACCTTAGACAGTGCAGTTAAGACTGACACAGGACGATAATTCGCTTTATCTGTCTCATCAGATTTCTTATAAATTGGAGAGACATCACTACACTTCCACACCGCTGGCCATACGCAATGTTCAATGGAATAATTAATCAGAGTGGTCAGCGGTTGCGAGATAGCCGGGGCAGATATGCGCAGCAGTCGTTGTGATATATTGTCACAACCGACTGCCTTCCTTGGGTTAAGCTTGTCCAGAATTTCCATGATGTATCCACAGTTTACCGTATGAAAATTAAACGACTGCTCCATTTTTGCCTTCTCGCTAATGCTCTCAATACTTGGGTGACCAGTAAAGTCCTTCATATCCATCCTGTTGCCTTCGCATTCAGCCACCTCGCAAAAGTAATCGTTAAAAGCTTCTGCAACCTTCAGAGGATCTGTTATCAACTGCTCGTCTTCCAACAAAACGATCTTTGAACGCGATTTCCCTTTACTAGGAAGCAAAGGCTTCATTTTCCTCCAAAACTCTCCATGATGTTTAGTATTAATTGAGGCATCCATGCAAAAAGACTTCATTCCGCTTCGTTTTAGCCATGTCACTTTATTTCTCTGTTTGCGAAAGGCCTCCCAGGATGAATCAGAAGGATTTTTAGCGTGTACTTTGAACAGATGATTGCGGTGGGAAATTTCACGCTGTAATTGTGGTGTTATCCAGGGAAGCTGGTCCCCTCGGACGCGTTTTTTCTTTACAGGAGCGTGCACGTCCAACACTTGACGATATAAAGTACCCCAATGGTCCCAAAGGTCGTTAACATCGTCATAGGCATATGCCGAGTCCCATGGGACACGCGCTAAGTCGTCGAGGAACTCACTTTCTTTGAAAGGAAACAAACTTTGTAAAAACGTTGAAGCTTTCAGCAAATCATCATGTTAAGATGGATCGTGCCACTCGAAAGTAAACATTGAACTGTTTATATATACTGAGGTGTACGACCCATATATGGTTTACCGATCCAAGATCTTTGAAAATGTCACCAGAAGTGCCGTGCCAATTGCAGTTTAGGAGGTAGACATATCACGAAGAACGGATTTTGATAACAGCCTTGATAAGTAATACCCTTTGAGCGCTGTTTGAGACTATATAAAGCAAAGCTCGCAGAAGAGGCTTATATGCGTGTATTTAAATGAACAAACGTGTAACGCAAGGTTATCGGTTGTCACGCCATGTGCCTTCAGACTGTAAAAAAAATCTATCTTATACGCTCATTTAGTTTCATCAGCTATCTACAAATTATGTTGGTTCATAAAACAATGGAAATGGTCAGGAATAAAACTTGTCCCTAAACACGTGCGTTGAAACGTAAAAAAAAATACTTGCATGAGGGCACATGAACCCTCGGATAGCTGAGAGAATGGGGGCAAAGCGGGAGGGGAAGAAACCGGCAAATTTCCTTTTTAATAGAAATCGAGCCTATCCCAGAGATGAAAAGAACCTAAAATATACGCCTTGTTCCAGACTAGACATTACGTGTACCATGTTTTACTGTGCAATTATTTGAAACGGGTAATCATGTGAAAATTTTACTAATTCAAAACGCAATGTGCAAACAATATTTGGAAGCAATTGCTGGGCATTCCATATTCAAAGGTGAAGGGAGAATGTGGGTGCTTACCATTTGTCAGAAAAATCTGGAGATTTCGGTTTGAAGTCAAATGGTAAGGTAATTTTTGGGAAAATATTTTCGGAAATTGTGGACAACCTCCAGAGGTAGTCCTCCTTTTCCGTTAGGAACGGAATTTTGGAGAATTGCTTACCATTTGAGCGAATCGTTCCGTTGAGTGCGCATGAAGGAACGCCTTGCAGTAAATGGTAATGGCCAATCTCATCCGATTGGTCGGTAAATTCGGAAAATCGCTTACTATTATTCAACGGTTATTCCATCCGGATTTTTTTTTTTTCTGACAAATGGTAAGTACCCTGTAAATCTCATATCCCCCCGGGCAAGTGTCCTTGCCAAATGTGCACAAATGTTGAGTTTCTTGACAAGCAAGATATCAAATTTACATTCTCCTTTCACATTTGAATATGGAATGCCCGGCAATTGTTTCAAGTATTGTTTGCACATTGCGTTTTGAATCAGTAACATTTTCACATCATAACCCGTTTCAAATAATCGCACAGTAAAACATGGTACATGTAATATTTAGTCTGGAACAGTGCGTATACTTTAGGTTCTTTTCATATCTGGGATAGGCTCGATTTCTATTAAAAAGGAAATTTGCCGGTTTCTTCCCCTCCTTCTTTGCCCCCATTCTTTCAGCTATCCGAGGGTTCATGTGCCCTCATGCAAGTATTTTTTTATGTTTCAACGCAAGTTTTATTCCTGACCATTTCCATTGTTTTATGAACCGACATAACTTGCACATGACTGATGAAACTAAATGAGCGTATAACATGAAACAAAGCTCTCTAGATTTGTTTCCAGTCCGAAAGCGCATGGCGTGACAACCAATAACCTTGCGTGACACGTTTGTTCATTACACGCATATAAGCCTTTTCTGCAAGCTTTGCTTTATATAGTCTCAAACAGGCAGCCGATCGTAAGCGTTTCCTGTTACAAATCTTTTGTTCTTCCTTTTTATGACTTGAAAATTCACCTTCCGGAGTATCTGTTAACTAGTTCTTTATTTTTATGCCTTTTTCAAAATGAAGAAGCCAACTGAATATGAAATTACGAGCCGCAGAAAGCGCGCGGAAAATGAAGACTCGTTTTGGTTAAATTATTCTGGCTTGAGCCTGAAATTCAATCAAATACCAGTACGTGGTCAGCGGTTAACCTAAAAAATAGATGTGACCTCCATGACAATCTCGTACCCAGAGCCCTCGGGCTATTTGGTCAGCGGGTGGACGCCCGGAGAGACTCTGGGTTCCGGTCTTGGTGCGCATGCTTGGGGAGACTTTACGATCTTTCTGTTTACGAGCAGGGTTAGAACAGACGATTAGAAGTCCAAAGACTACTGCAAGGTCGACACAACGTAATATATTTGAGAACAATATTTCGGCTAACCAAACCAGCCTTCTTCAGGTTTAGATGTTACTAAATTATAAAAATGAAATAACAATATTATATTCTGGAGGATGTCGCTATACATAGGAGGGACGGAAATGACGTTCACACGGTGATGCAAAAAACAATTTGAAAATTAATTAAATAAATAAAATACGTACGTAATTGACGTAATTGACGTAATTGATATAGCGATGAGTTAGCCTATTTTAAATATTTCAATTTTTTAAAATAATTGTACATTATTACTTTATAATTATTGTTCCTGAAAAGCCCCATTGGGGAGGCTCAATAAAGTATGTATGTATGTATGTATGTATGTATGTATGTATGTATGTATGTAAAATAAAAGAAGATTAACCTTTCTAAATTACAATTCATCACGTCAAGAGAAAATGAGGGACAGAGAGGGAGATTAGGGGTGTTGGCTGGGATATGTGAATTTCACTAAAGTTATTTTTAGGTGCCTTTCAAAACGGAGGTCGGTTTCTGTGGACGTCCGCATCTATTGAGCACAACGTCATAAGAAGTCATCGGAGCGTGTCAACATGACATTGTTTGTGTAAGGGCGGCTGTTAAACATTCAGTATGGCTTTCTTAAGTGGAATTTTCAGGCGTCTACATTTCGGAATCAATATTGAAAGTCACCAGAATGAAAGTGTACCGGGTACAAATTCCCCAGAAAATGCAGAAAATGTTTCAGATAATTCCATACCGCAAAATAAAGAGAGAAAGCTTTGTGATGATCAGCCGTCGAGCGAAAACCATGGCCTCAAAAGATGACACCTCTGCCTCTTTTTACCCTGGTGGAAAAGCAGCGAGAAGATTCCTCGAATCGCGGTTAAATCGTTGAAAAACATGGCTGTCAAGAAACGCAACCAGGCTGAAGAGCTGTACCGAACATCAAGTATTTATTGAATAAGCGTTCGACGCGATTTGTAATGTTTTGCAACGTACTGTTGACTCAAGCGCTCCGATAGAAAATTCCAACGCATGGGATACTTTTCCTCTAGCTTGATGGTGAAGTCATCTAGCTCTTTTTTTGGTGAGCATATTCGCAGGTCTCTTCCCACCACGATTTGTTGCTTTTCCTTTCTTACTTCGATGTCGATGCAGCGCTCAGATCGGCATTTATCTGCTATGGGAAGGGTGGTTTTCCTTTGTTTACAACTAGAGTTTCGTTTCCGTTTTTGTTTCTCTGTCGATTTCGCTTCTCTTGTGCCGCCTGGAAGTGTCGGGCCTTCCTCACTGTATTCGATGTCGCTTCCATCGGTCGAAGTGAGATCACAGGGAACAGAGGAGTCCTATTTGACCGTTTGTTTAGTTAAATTCACCCAACAATGGCAGCGTGAATCGATCTTGTTGATTTGAATCAACGTACGTGATCGAACTAGAAACATGCGGTCGTGTTACGCTGCGGCTGAAATCCTGTTTGTAGTTTAATCACAAACGCTGATTTAAATTCGATTCGCACTGCCATTGTTCGGTGAATTTAACTAGACATACCAGCAGACAAAATAAAACGTCTATACATTTTGTTGTGTAAATAATACAGAACTAAATTCAATCCCACTGTGTACCAGCATAACAAAACACTTTGTCAACGCATTGTTGTAAAAACAAAACCGAAAACCGAAAATCAAGAAAAACATGTTTCCAGTCGAAACCTCACCTCCTACAATTAATCTACCATTAAAAGTATTTTTAAAATAAAACGCGACCAAGTAGAAGCTAATTTTTTCGTTATTTCATGGCCTTATATTTCTTTAAGAAAACCTCGCAAATGACAAATCAGCATGTTATTTACCTGTCCCTCGGGGGTACGTGATATATTTACCTGGCACCGCCCGGTACCAGGTGAATATGTCACATACCCCCTCGTTCCAAGTAAATAACCCTCACATACGGTCAAATAGGACTCCCCTGTTCCCTGTGCTGAGATCTAAAGAATATCTGTCTAGGTCAAATGGTTGCTCGAAATGCACTGACAAGAAATCGTGAAATCTATCTCCCACTCAGGGTTTTCGTTCAAATTATGCCATTTTCCTTGCTTTTGAAACTAGCTTTCGTCAACAAAGCGCAGTTTAACGCGGAATGCCGTTTTGAATTTCTTGTGATCAAGCACACCCGCTGACATTGCGGACCTCTCGGAAAACAGACTTCCATTTACTGTGAAATCTAGAAATAACTTAAATTAACATATCCCAAGGCCAAACTTGGCGTCTCGCTCTCTGTCCCTCATGTTCTCTTGATCACGTCTATTTAAACCATGGGGCTCTAAAGTTCCCTCGAAATCTATAAGAAATGACTCTCTGACTTTTTTGATTGAATCACGTGAGGAGTGGATTAGTTCTAGTGGGATAAGCTTTATATCAGTGTGGCAGTGGTTAGTATTTGAGAGAAAATGTTCGGAAACAGTGGTAGGTTTGGATTTAATGTTAGTTTTGTCGACTGGGCGTCTATGTTCGTTGAATCTGTCTTTGAGACATCGCTTAGTTTCACGTATGTATTGTAAATGGAAGCGGTTACATTGTATCATGTATATTAAATTTTTGGTGTTACAGGTTATGTGTGAAGTAATGTTACGGGTTACGCCTGTGGAATAAAATGTATAGTGATTAAGACCGTTAGTAATGGAAAGACAAGTGGCGCAATCTTGTCCACAGCGGAAAGAGCCTGGTGGTAAATTAGTACCGTTAGGAGCCGTGACATCAGGTAGTTTGGCAAACAGTTATACTATTCTGGGACTGTAACATGC
>JAEMWC010000064.1:255000-267500 GCA_016490735.1 Pachyseris speciosa
GAACTAGATTTTCATTTTAATGTCATAGGCGTAACAGAAACAAGAATAAACAGCTCGACTGAGAACTTAGATTTTAATCCTTCGATTTTGCATTATAATTTTGAATACCTGCCAACGCCTCTTTCAGCTGGAGGTGTAGGCATGTATATTGATGAGCGATTTCAATATCAAACAATAGAGAGGTGTTGTAATGAAGCCTTCCAGGCACTTTTTATCGAATTACATCTTCCCAAAAGTACAAACATAATATGTGGAGTATTGTATAGGCAGCATAATTCCCCTGAGCGTTTTCAGGAATATTTTGATTCGACAATGGAAAAGCTTAGCGCCACTGGAAAACAGATTATTCTTATAGGTGACTTTAATATAAATCTTCTCCATGTTCATACTAGTACTCACGCCCAAAATTTTATGCTATCTTTGCAAAGCCTGAACCTGACTCCTACAATTGACAAACCAACAAGAGTTCATAACAACTCTTACTCATTAATTGATAACATCTTTATGAACAGTCTAGAATATAGTATCTGTAGTGGAAACATGGTATCGGATCTAACAGACCACTTTTCTCAATTTTGTATACTAAACTTTTCTACTAATCGAGATCTCTGTGATCAATCGAAATCTAAGCGGCTAACTCGTGACTTCTCAAACTACTCGGAAACAAAGTTCCTAAGTGAGCTATCTGAAATTGACTTAATGGGTACAATTTGTAATAAGACAGACATAAACGAATCATTCTCTACATTTCACAATAAACTGAACAAGCTCCTCAATAAGCACGCCCCATTAAAGCCAATTTCAAAACACAGTCTAAGAAAACAACAAAAACCCTGGATAACAAAAGGCAACAGAAGATCAATTAAGATCAAGAATTCACTCTATTATTCTGGTGACAGTAAAACCTACAAAATTTATCGTAACAAAACACTGATGCTCACACGAATAAGTAAAAGGAATTTTTTCCACAACTATTTCGAAGATAACCTAAGTAACATTAAAAAGACTTGGGAAGGTATAAACAATGTTTTAGGTCGCAAACGTAAAGCTATCAAACATATCACCTCGCTTAAACGCCTGGGATCTGATCAAATCTCATACAACTCCTCAGACCTTCCTGACATTATGAATGAGTATTTTTCCTCAATTGGTCATAACCTAGCTTCCAAAATGCCAAACCCGCAGAAGGAATTTTTTGATTATCTTCCAAAATCACGTAATGCTGATTCTTTCTTTTTCAATCCAGTAACACAAACTGAAATCGAGTCCGAAATTATGAACACGCCATTAAACAAGGCTCATGGGTTGTATTCTTTCCCCACTCGCGTCTTGCGATCAGCAAGACATATTCTTAGCCACCCGCTATCTGTTCTAATCAACAAGTCGGTTGAACATGGAATATATCCCACTAAATTAAAGCTTGCTAAAGTAATCCCAATCCACAAAGCCAATGACGAATCTGACCCATCCAACTACAGACCCATATCACTACTTTCAGTCTTCAACCGAATCTTTGAAGAAATGATGTACATTCGCTTGAAATCATTTCTTGCAAAGTTAAGTATTCTCTATGATTCACAGTATGGATTTCGTGAAAAGCGGTCCACTGAACATGCTATTTTGGAAATCACCAATCAGATTCAAACTAATATGGATAGGAAGCTGTACACCTGCGGTATATTTATTGATTTACAAAAAGCTTTTGACACAGTCGACCACTCAATACTTTTAAAGAAAGTTGAACATTATGGTATACGCGGGATTGTGAATGATTGGTTTACTTCCTACCTTGCTAGTCGCAAGCAAATAACTGAATTTGGCCCCTCAAATATATCTAAAAAAGCGACAGTATTATCTGGAGTTCCCCAAGGATCAGTGCTAGGGCCTCTGCTCTTTCTTGTTTATCTAAATGATATTTGTAACAGTTGTAACCGAATGAATTTTCACCTATTCGCAGAGGATACGAATATTTTATATGTAGATAAAAACCTAAAATCCCTGGAATCTACGGTAAACGATGAGCTCTGTAAGCTTTACGACTAGCTAATAGCGAACAAATTATCTCTAAACTTTAAAAAATCTAATTTCGTTATTTTTCGACCAAGACAAAAAAATGTCAAATACGAAGTTAATTTAAAAATATTCAACCATCATACCAACTCTTACACATCTTTGGAACGTAAAAGTTATGTTAAATATTTAGGCGTGCTTATTGATGAGAACCTCTCTTGGAAACATCATATTTTACATATAACCTCTAAAATACGCACATCGATTGGCATTATTGCTAGGCTAAGACATTTCGTACCACTTAATACTTTACAACATATATACAGATCGCTGATTCAACCCTATTTGTTATATGGTATAACAGCGTGGGGCCTAGCAGACAAAATCCACAGAAACAGCTCACGCAGTACCCTTCTTCATTTCATCCAGTCTACTACCTCTAGATCTTCTTTACATCAAGTCAGTTGCCGACTTAATGTATGACGTCTCAAATAACACATCGCCACCTCAAATAAGTAATTTATTTAATTACCAACATAATATTCATTCACATAACACAAGATCATCAACAAGAGGCAACTTCTTTCTCGAATACTCTAGATTAGACAAGCAAAACATGTCTTTTTCAAGAAACGGTGTTAGAGTCTGGAATAACCTATCTAATGCAATTCGTCAAATGCCTAAAGTGAAATTTAAACGCAACATTCACAATATGCTCCTTCAGAAACTCTCGGAGGCGAATGATTATATTGATCTATTGGATTTGAATATGTCTTGAAAACTAAACTCAGTTCATTCTATTAGCTTTCTATCTACATTTTCCTTCCAGCTTCTCATGTAATCTGCCTTTTTTTTTCTCCTGAGAATCTTTGTTTTTTCCCAAATGTTATTAATACTAGTCAGTATTAAGTATTCACCTTATCTTAATGTATTGTACGATAATAATTAATTTACTTAGTATTGTAATTGTATTGTAATTGTAATTATTCACTTTGTATTTAGTATTCAGCTTATTTGAATGTATTGTGCGATAATAATTAATTCTATTTAGTATTGTAATTGTAATTATTCATTTTGTATCTAGTATTCAGCTTATTTTATTGTATTGTACGATAATAATTAATTCTACTCAGTATTTTAATTGTATTGTTATTGTAATTATTCTACTTAGTGTCAAGCCACTGCTCGCCTCGAATAGCTATAGCTAACTGCGAGCAGTGGTACATCCTATTTTGTATTTTCTCAATTTTTCTTAATAAACTTGAACTTGAGATAGACGATGTGACGAATGCGGGATTCGAGGACATTTTGCAGTGTGTTGCGAGAAACTTGGAACTAGGAAGTCACGACCTACACCCAAACAGGAAAGCGGTCAGCTCAGAAGCAAGAAGGCCTTTCAGGTAGCAGGGGTAGCAGGCCAACGAGAGGATAAATATGCATTTGTCGTTAGAGGCCAAAAGGAAACCGGAGAGCTCAAGCTTAAGGTCGGTGGAGTCGATTTAGACAATGTACTGATTGATTCAGGTGCCTCATGTAACTTGATTGACTCTGAAACTAGGAACGGTCTGAAACAGAAACATATTGAGTGTGAATCCAAGAAGTCAGACAAGAAGTTATTCGCTTATGGCCAGAAGGAGCCAATAGAAGTCATAGGGACATTTGTTGCAGAAATAGCTTGTGCCGACAGTGGAGAAGTGTGTGTGGATGAATTCACCGTCATCAGGGGCACTGGGAGACCGTTGCTTGGGAGAAGTACCGCAGAGAAACTTAAAGTGTTGCAAGTGGGACCAGCCAGCGGGCCTCAAGTTTGCTCTGTAATGGCAGAAGGGAGTGATAAAGATATTCGAGAGGATTATACAGATATTCTCACTGGAGTTGGAAAGCTAAAGGACTACCAACTCAAGATAAATGTTAATAAGAATGTTACACCAGTAGCCCAGCAAGTGCGGAGACTCCCTTTCTGTCTCAGAGACAGAGTTGATCAGAAACTCGATGATCTGCTCGACAAGGATATTATTGAAGAGGTACCAAACACTCCTACTGCGTGGGTGTCACCTTTGGTTGTAGCTCCTAAGCAAGATGGGGGCATACACGTATGCGTAGATATGAAGCAGCGAACGAGGCAATTGTACGTACATTCCTACAATTGAAGAGATCCTGTACGATCTTAACGGGTCAACAGTTTTCAGCAAGCTGGATCTCCCGTGGGGATTCCACCAAATTGAGCTGGATGAGGAGTCACGTGAAATTACAACGTTTGTGAGTCATCGAGGCTTATACCGGTAGAAGCGGCTCATGTTCGGAATCTCCTCAGCGCCGGAGAAATATCAGAAGATCATATCAGATGTTCTACAAGGCTGCAACGGGGTGGCAAACATCGCCGATGATGTCATTGTTCACGAGACAGACCTGGAAGAGCATGACAGGAACTTGCACGCAGTTTTAAAGCGGTTGCGTGAGAAGGGGCTTACCCTAAATGGAGAGAAATGTCAGTTCAGATTACCGAAGTTGACCTTTTTTGGACATGATCTCAGCAGTGAAGGCGCCACACCAAGCGAAGAGAAGATTGCAGCTGTGGTGAATGCCCAGGCGCCCAGGAATGTTTCAGACGTTCGCTCATTTGTACAGCTTGTACAGTACTCGTCGAAGTTCATCCCTAATTTCTCACAAGTTGCAGAGCCTCTTAGGAAATTTCTCAGGAAGGGACAAGCCTTTATCTGGGGCATGGAACAACAAGCAGCATTTGAAAAGCTCAAGCAACTCATGACGTCAGCAAATGCACTTGCCTACTTTAGAGGGGATTGCAAGACAAGGATTGTAGCAGACGCAGGTCCGGATGGACTAGGAGCGGTCTTACTTCAGCTCCAGGAGGACGAATGGAGAGCAGTGTCCTATGCTTCAAGAAACCTTACCGATTTTGAGAGGCGCTACGCGCAAACAGACAAAGAGGCACTGGCCCTAGTATGGGCATGTGAAGGGTTCAATCTCTATGTCTATGCGCGCCAATTTGAGCTTGAGACAGACCACAAGCCTCTCGAATGTATTTTCAGTACGCGTTCCAAGCCATCCGCAAGAATTGAACGTTGGGTACTTCGTTTACAGTGTCACAACTACCGCGTAGTGTACCGTCCTGGTAAAGGAAACATCGCGGATGCCTTGTCCAGATTGAATCAACCCAACCCAAAGGATCCAAGCAGTGAGAAGGAGGATTTTGTCAGATTTGTGGTGCAGGAAAGCACACCAGTTAGCTTGACCCCTAGAGAAGTTGAACGAGAGTCCGAAAATGATCCAGAGTTAGTAAGTGTACGTCGGTACATACATTCAGGGGACTTGTCACAGTGCAAGATGCCTGATGTCTGTGTGAAGAATGAACTGTGTACCATAGGACAACTAGTGCTGCGAGGAGACAGGATTGTTATACCGCAGAGTCTCAGAAAATCGGTTTTAGAAGCAGCTCATGATGGGCACCAGGGGATAGCCAAGACGAAGAGTAGGCTGAGAACGAAGGTGTGGAGGCCCAAAATGGACGTGGACGTGGAACGAATGTGCAGAAGCTGCCATGGTTGTCAGGTTGTAGGACAGTATTCACCTCCCGAACCGATGCAAAGAACTGAACCACCTACCGGCCCCTGGCAGGATCTCGCCGCAGATCTAATGGGACCATTGCCCACAGGTGAAAGTTTGTTAGTTGTCGTCGATTATTACAGTCGGTATTACGAGCTGGCAGTGATGCAGTCAACGGTCACATCCAATATCGTCATGGCGCTAAAAGAGATTTTTGCACGATTTGGAAACCCTTACTCACTCAAGACAGATAATAGTCCGCAATTCGTGAGCAGAGAGTTCGAGGAGTTTTTACATGAGTGTGGAATTGAGCACAGGAGATCACCCCCGTTATGGCCACAGGCCAATGGTGAGGTGGAACGACAGAACCGATCCCTCTTGAAGGCCCTAAAGGTTGCAGAGGTGGAAGGGAAGAGGTGGACAGAGGAACTACCAAAGTATCTCATGGCATACAGGTCCACACCTCAAGTGTGGACGTTGCCCAATAATTAATACATACATATATACATACATACTTTATTTATTTATACACGGTAAAATCTTCAGTTTGTAGTACATTAATAAAATTAATTAAAACAACACTGTTTTACAAGATTGCCGTGTGGGAGCCCGACTGACAATCGCTGTAAAATTTGTCAAGTTCCCTTTTAAAATATCCAAGACAGTCTGATTTTCTTAAATTTACGGGTAGGCTATTCCATAGTAGCGCCCCGCTGTAGCCCAAGGCACGCTTACAATAGTTCGTGCGTGGCTTGGGCAGGTTTAGTTTAATCTCAGAATCTCTTAAGTTATACGGTGTACTACGGATGCTAAATAAATCCTGCAGGTACGCTGGGGAAAGCCCTTTAACTATTTTAAACATTAACATCGCCTTAAGCTTTTTCCTTCGTGTGGAGAGATTGTCCCAGTTGAGTCTATTTAGGAGGATACTGGCACTAGTGTCATAACTGGACCTGGTAATGACCCTGGCAGCCCTATTTTGGAGTTTCTGGAGTTTTTCACTCAAGGTAACGCTGAGTTCATCCCAAACAGGGCAGCAATAGTCAAAGTGGGGCAAAATTAACGCTTGGTAGATTTGAAGAGCGGTACTTTCGGAAATGAATGGTCTCATTCGTTTAAGGGCACCTATGGCTGAGGATATCTTCTTACTAATTTCTTCTATATGTTTTGTCCATGAAAGGTGTTTGTCAATAAACAAGCCCAGCGATTTAGCTTCTTCAACTTTTTTGATCGATTTCCCGTCGATCTCAATATCAATCTGATTATTCGATAGAGCATGTATTCGTTGATTTGACCCAATTACCATGAATTCAGTTTTAGGGATATTAAGGCTTATCGCTAAAACTGAATTCATGGTAATTGGGTCATATCCTAATAATAATCATAATAATCCAACATGGCGGCCATATTCCACCTGGCCCAGCTGACCAGCTAGTTTACAGCGTTACGTCTTTGATATTGGGAATCCATCTTATAGCCAATTGACACCTGTCAAAACAAGGTATCCTCTGACCAGTGTCACGTGACCATATCGCGGGCTCAAGTCAAGACCTCATCGAGATCACCTGTTTTTCTTTTAAGTTGACGCTGACCAGGTACTTGCTTTCGATTGGATCGCAGGCTCAAGCCATGTGTGGGACACCCAAACCAAATCGAGGCTTAACTTTTCGCGCGCTTTCTGCGACTCGTAATTTCACATTCAGTTGGTTTCTTCATTTCGCGAGCACACCAACTTCATCTTGTTCGATCGAAGTTTGTCTTTAAATTCGCGTAAAAAGCACAAAAATCAAGAACTTGTCAAAAGATACTCCGGAAGGTGAATTTTCAAGTGATGAAAGGAAGAGCGAAAGATTTTTTTCAAGAAAAGCTTTAAACTTGGATCGATTGTGCGGTTGAAAACAGCATAATTCAACGCTTCAAGGGCTTTCACTTTACCGCGGCATCTTGTATCTCACCAAGAAAGGTCACTTGACAGTTCACCGGTATTAATGGAAGGAACGAGTAGCTCAAACTCTGTGGAAGAAGCTCCTTCTTTGGACAAATCGTTTGCGATATTTGCGGATGCTTGTTTTTACTTTACTGACGCTTACGTATTTTCAAGTGGTATAAAAACCTCAACAACAGGACAGTGAGCAGGGAAAAGTGAACCCATTGGCACCCGTGCCGGCCAAAACCGGCCGTAAAAAACTCCTATGCTTCAAAACATTGCAACTTTCTCAATCGCATGAATATTGCCTTAACTGTTAGTTGTGAGCACGAAATGGAATGCCCTTTAAATTTGGATATCCAATAAATGCAAGAAACGTAGCGATTTTTACCAAGTATGGCCTTTTGAGTTTGGACAAGAACGAAACTGACCGTTTTTAACGTCAAAGAGAAACGACAAAAATGCCCCTTCTTGCCTTCATGTTTTTTAAGGAAATCATCGCCGAAAACCAAACTTCAACCATCATAACGAAATTCAGTCCTTTTTCTAGCTTAGAAATGACTTTTTTGTTCATATTCTTCTCCCGAGCGTAGATACAGCCTTTTGTTCCAGTGCATTCGGGCCTTTCCGCCATTTTCAACATCTAGACCACATTGCATGCTGGGAAATGACGAGAATTTTTGACAGCACCCGTTCCTTCTCCCAATTCTTTCACGTATAAACTAAGTCTACAGCCACTCCGACCTACATGTAGTGCCAAAAATTCCTGCTTGTGGTCATCTTCAGTACTCACAAATTCCAAAATATGTGGCGGTAGGTCGAGAAATTCATCAATAGTCGAGTCCCAAAGGTACTATGTGTTCGACCGGCCGAATTCCCAGTTCGTCGAGTAACAAGCCAAATTCAACAACAAAGTACATCACCTTGCTCGATTCTTTGAGAAAGTGGACTCTTAGCTACCGTCACGCTTAATGATGCTCATCAGGCAGCCGCTAAAGATGAAAAATGGCTGTAAATTTAGCAGAAATCGCAAGCAAACCGAACTTGGGCCATTGTTGTCGCTTCACGGATAAAAAATAGCTACGTCAAAATGACGTTTTCAGAAACCTTGAGCCTCCAGTGGCTTAGGAGAGCACCACTTTTCCCTGGTAGTTCAAATAAAGAGTCACGAATTGCTATTCATCGTTTATAGGTGGAAAATCACTCCGAAAATGTAAAAACAGCCGGTAGTCAATGGGTTAAATAAATAGAAGCTTAACATTTGGTGTAATCGTTTGTTACTTTTGTTAAGGAATGAAACTTGTATTTTTCTCTCGAATGGGTATAAATAACAATCATCTGTACTCGTTTTGGACGCAAAGAAGTAGTTGAATTGTTTGTTTTGTCACGTTGTTTTCTTTGCAAGCGAACGAGTGTTTTAACTCTGCTTGGCTGACTGTTTTTCGACCTTGGCGCCTCAACAGCGTTAAGAAACTTTTGCTCTTATCTTATTAACACATAATCGCAATGAGTCAACGTAAAATTAAGGATAAAAGGCGGAAACTCAAGCTCGAGTAAAGAAAAAGCCGATCAAATATTTGTGCATGTGCACGTCTCAAAATCGGACATAAAGTTGTCAAAATGCTGTCAAAAATGTCATGCGCTTCACTCGTCATTTGAAAAATGTTTTATAGATCTTCGTCGAAAGCGGCCTGTAAACAACTATAAAGTTTCGCCGTCTATAAACATGTCGTCTTAATTTGTTTGAACCGGTAAGAAGCAGCGTCTGGATGTTAAAAACAGCGAAATGAGTTGACTGGCTGGCTGGCTTTGATAAATTTTATAGTGGACGGGTCTGCGAGAGAAATGCTCGTGTGGTTTGGCAAGCGCTTTCTTCGTTAACTGGATGATGTTTTGCCACTGAGAATCATTAATTGAAGAAGGTTCTTCTGAAGACATGGGAAGTAACAGTATAAAAAATATCAAAGCACTTTAGTGTTTTGTGTCAGCCAAGGAAAGATTTTGTGAGAAATGGAGCTATTATTCAGCTCTGTCGCGTTCCGAGTAATTACTGCCTGTGATTCCTGTTGACTGCTCTAAACGATCAGGTACGGACCTCTTTTTTGTCTTTTCTACGGACATTTATGTAAAAATTGCTAAGCAATTTTTCTACCTTAATACAAGATATTTTTGTCTAATTTCTCCACCTTCTCCAAGAATCTTCGAAGAAATATTATTCGTATTGTGCTTTCTTTTCTTGTAATATGTTTGTTGTTCTGTTGTTTCCGAAGCGCGGTCAATTCCTGTTGACTGCTGTAAACGATCAGTTTGTACCCTTTATTTTCTTTTCTAGGGGCAAAATATAAACCGATTTTTCTAGCTTAATCAGTACAAGCTATTTTTATTACTAGCTAGTCTTGTTTAATTTCTCCACCTTATCCTTCTTCGAACAAACACTCGCATCGTACTTTGTTCGCTTGTAGTGTTTTGATTTTTGCTCCGCTTTGAATTCATTTACGCTTTCATCTGAAAGTAGTTAGGACTCAAGAAAGTCGGTCTTTTTTTTGCAAACGTTTGCTATCGAAAACTCTTAGTTTTCCCTGCTGCTGCTCAATTGTTTTGGACACAAATTAAACTGGCCCAAATAAAGCCATGCGAAGTTGATCGGTGAGAGTGTGCAGCTCCGATTCTAGGCTTGGCCTGGCTAAATACATATATGGCCTTCAGCTTTTCTTTTTTTAATCGCTGCATAACAGACTGGGATGGTGTTCCATCGAACATCATGCATGCACCTTCTTTAGCATTTTTAAGTCCTATCTATTACATTATTTGTTATGTGAGCTTGTGAGTGACAAGTATGTAATTTAATTATTAATTAGATTAGCTTTGGATTGTATTTCAATTTTACTTCTTAATTCTTAGTGTCAATCTCAAATCTGGGATGACTTGTAAGAGACAAGTATTCGATTTAATTTGATTAGGTTAGCTTTGGGCCACGTCTAAATTTCACCTCTTAGTTTTTGGAATGTGTAATATTAGATAATATTCTTTGTATGGGAATTTACTTTCTCCCAATTATTCTCCAGTCCTGCACTTTTTTGTTTTGTATCAACTTAGTTGTATTCGCATGTCAAAGTATTATTAAACTTAAAACTTAAAATTAAACTTAAAGTAAGCTCTTTCTCATCAATGTACACATCCTTTGGACTTCCTTCTTCTGCATACAGTCTTTCAATTAATTTTATTAGTAGCTGGTCACACCAATCTTGTGGGATGTTTGGATGACATTTGGCATTAATGTTTAATGGGATTTCTGATGTTTGATGAAGTATGTTGTGCAATTTCAAATGTACATGGAGAAATGTGAGACTATTCCTTACCTTTCTTGCAAAATAGAAAAACAAGTTAAGATGGCTAACACGGACTTCCAGCACTTTTGCTTTGATGAATAATTACCTTAAATCCTCATACTACATTGTTAATTACCTTGATAGTGGTATCACCCAAATGCCCAATATTTTATTATCAAGTTGCTTGGTCTTGTTCTTGGCTGGCCAGAACAGGAGCTGGATTTGTTTTTGAAAACACTGTAGGTGCATTGATTGATGAGCTTAATGTTAGGACGCAGTGTTTTTGTGATAGTAAGGTCAAGAAGTAACTGATCAAAAGAAATATCTTGGTCTTAATTCATATCATCTAACTCAAGACAATTAAGGCATGGGTCTCCCCAAAAAAACAGAGGGATGGTTTAACTTTTTAGGCTTTCAATATGACACAAAATAACTTTAGGACAAACTTCCTCACCACAAATTTAATAACGTTGAATTTTGTTTGACGTCATGTATTGTCACGTGACCTATTAAGGCTATTTTTGGTTCAAAATTCTAATTGACTAAATGGCACCACTTTTAATTGCTTTCTTGAGGCTGCGATTGGTGTTATACTGTTCACAGTTGCATATACTTCATTTCTGTGGCTGGGCTTTTTAAGTTTATTTTCTAAAATATCTAGAAATGTGAAATTTGTTTGATAAGGGGTCTGGGTACTAGTTCAAAATGTCGTTTATTTACACTGTCAATAAAATATTGAACAAAGCCCGGGCACAGATGTTTTGCCGTTTACTCAGGGAGATATTTCGTAGCAATTTCTTTAAATGATTGTTGTTATAAACTGGTACCATTTCTCAATGAAGTTTTTTCATGTGAAGTGGCCGTAATAGGTGACGTGACCTAATTTGCATATCTTGTGACACGCAATGATATATTTTTTTAAGTTTAACAATTTGTTCAAGTTATACTGTTCGATGTTTTAATCCTCAAAATTTAGACCACCCTATCTATTTTTAAAGGAATTTGAATTTTTTTTATTGATTTTCATGTATCTTTCTTTCGTAAGTTTTTTGAGGCATACATATATCCAGAGGATACACAATTTCTGATTTCCGACTGTCTCATGGGAGGCTGTGGATAACTGAAATTGCATTCATTATGAAGTGATGATCTGAATCACTATATATCTGATGTGATACTGGTTCAAAGGAGCAATCACCATGCTTCTCCACCAATTTCTAGTGGCTCTAAACCGTAACTAAGTAGCCTACAGCTGAACGGGGAATCAGACCTTTCCTTAGGTATTGCTCTAAGATGTTAAGAAATGTTTTGTTTTAAAAATTTATAGATGCAAACTAGCGTTACATTCTTTCTTATTACACAAAGTAATAAAGATTATTTTTAAAAAACCGAGCTCAATATTTTTATTTTGCTTTTTTAACATCTCCAAACTCAATTTGCAAAGGAATTTTTATTACCTAACTCAATATAGAACGCTTGTTTTTAGGAGGGGTGGGGGTCCGAATCCGTAAAAGGGAGTTCATATCTGCTAGCCGTTCTGGACTAGGGGGTCCAAATCTGATCCACAAGCAGATCTGGAGTGGAGGGTGCAAATCCGCGGGGGGTCCAAATCCACTGTGCCACTGGCTCAGATCACCTTTCCATACTATTTTTGACAACATTGGGTCTGT